>JASANF010000464.1:0-36857 GCA_030248245.1 Trissonchulus sp. WLG1_4
GTATTGCTTATATTGTGTTTTTATTGTGTTTTCGCACACTCTCTTAAAAACACAACAAAAAGCACAGGTTTAGTTTTAAAAAACCGTGCAGTATAGTCAGATGGGGTAGAAAAATACAAAATATGAGTACAAGGTTTTTTGCTTTCCTGGATTAAGTTTCTCGTTCAAACTTTTTTCCAACAATACCTTGCGGCGTTGCTCTACAAAACCACATATTAAACTTTTTTCTCTGCATTACTAATTTTATGTAAATCGAAAAATAAACGTATTTTTAACCCCATTTTGGTGGAAAAAAAATACGGGTCGATTCTGACTCATCCAAGGAACGCAGACCAAAATGCTGCAACCGTTATGAAACTCAACTCAAACGTACTCAATTTTTTAATTAAACTCGCACATAAAAAAAGGCCACTGAAATCGAAGCCTCACTAACACCACAACTACTTTTCACACTACACTCTTTTTTCAAAATTTTTTTTGTCAACGTATTATTTTTTACGGTAAACTACATCATTTGACGTAAACATTGTTCCGCGGAACGCCAAAATTTGTGGCGACGCCCTACTTGATTGTTTTTGCATACTTAAATGTAGTCTTAAATTAGTTAAAATTGCCTTCATTGCTGTCAATATTCAAATAGTGTTGTACCACAAATTGTTCCTAGATTTTGTATTTTGAAGAGTGAATAACCAATATTATCATCAGTTTCGCAACTTAGGCATATGTGCGTCTGTATGTGTCTTTATGTAGCTGAGCTCATCATTTGAACACCCTTGTGTAGCTGGAACCGCTCTGTTAGCAGTCTGTGGTCGTAGTACACTTGGAGGCCGTAGCACCTCCCTGTGCTTACTTTTTTAAGCAAATGAAGTTGTTTTGGTTTAACATGAAGGCAAAAAGTATCCGTATTTTTTCCCCACAAATCGACTAAAAATGGGGGGGGGTAAAAAAATATGGCTCCCGTAGGCGCCATCCAGTACCAATAAAGAAGAACCATTCACTGTTTGAAAGAAGGGTAGTTGACTATGCCATATGCGCAGCTAGTGTCGGAAAACAGCTCAGACCACGCGACAAGAGAAGCTTGTGAAAATTTTGTTGGCCCTTGTAAAACGAGCCATATTTTCGGTGCATGATTTTGTAAGCTTCATATTTTAAAACTAAAAACAAATCACATGACTAGGTTATACGTTTAAGTAATGTCGAAGTAGTAGTGCTTCCTTTGTATATACAGTACATTGCAAAAAAAGTTTCCAATTCGTTACTGCTAACGAACATTCGTTACCAAAAAAAGACGAAGCTTCGTCCAAAAGGACCAAGGTTTGTCCTAAAAGACGAAGCTTGGTCCAAAAAGACGAACGTTTGTCCAAAAAGACCAAGCTTCGTTACCAAAAAAAGACGAAGGTTTGTCCAAAAAGACCAAGGTTTGTCTTAAAAGACGAAGCTTGATCCAAATAGACGAAAGTATTTGCAAAAGGACAAAGCTTCATTACCTAAAAAGACAAAGGTTGGTCCGAAATGACCAAGATTTGTCTTAAAAGACGAAGCTTGATCCTAAAACACGAAGGTTTGTCAAAAAGGACAAAGCTTCGTTACCAATTGTATGTATTCAACAGGCATATATACCTGTTGGGGTTTTTCTTGGAGGGGGATGCATTTTTTTACCCCATGTTTTCGATCGTATTTTTTTACCCCTCTGACTCTATATACTCAACAACTGGCAGTGTGACAGTCAGTAAGAAAAATGTAACACAGTTCTTCAGTTAAAGACCCTGTATAACTTTATCCTTATCACTGCTTCAACTTGCAAGAACAAAATAAAGAAAACAGTGAAAATGACAACTACACTAAACTTTCGGGGTCATCGCTATTGCAACTATATACTTTGATAAATTTATATAAGTATGTGTGTGTGATGCATATTTATATACATTGTAAAAAACAAACACAAAGTCATCATACAGACGACCACAACCCCCTTTAACATCTCACTTGATACTATGAATTCAATAATGTTCTTCAGCAGGAAATTTGTTGGGAATGTTCGCGATCTCTGGACACAGCGGCATATGGGACAACTTAGACTTCCAGCTACTGTTCTGAGCAGTTCATCAATGCACGACTGACACACTGTGTGCCCGCAGCGCAACACCTTAGGCTCCTGGAATATGGTCGCACAAACGGGACACGTGATTTTTTCCTGCATACTTGACATCGACGAACAACGTGATGCTGACGCGGCTGAAATACATACAAAAAATCGCAGTAGGCCACAACGGGTTGCCGACTTTAAGTGGAATGGGGTGTTATAACTTTTTTACTGATCTAACGGAGTCAATTCAACTTAGATGTTCCAAACAAAGCAGAGGCGTAGCATCTTTTAAACTAGTTAGGAAAAATGCCCTTGTCGGGCGACTCCTTGGGTAGAATAGGTTACTGTCTGTCTAAAGCGGAAAAATACTTAGGCTGAGCTTATAAAAGCATTAGTACAAGACTTTATTAACAAGAATATGCAATTCGTGTGAGCTCGTCAAAGTAGGTGGACTAGGTATACCTGTTGAGAATAGGAATATGCTCTTCGTAGGGTAGACACTATTTTCCGCACCCTATTCGCGCGACCTTCTTCAGCTAAATTTTATCATGTGCTCATGTAACATAGAGGCTTTTCTACACTCAACAATGGCAAATGGCAAAAACGTTAGAGCGGGCACTCATAATAATTTTAGCTGACTGTTGGCTGAACGGCTGAAATAATTCGGGGGTGTGCAAACAATCGGTCAGGGATTGCTAAGGTTCTTGGCTGACAAGGACGCTGAAAACCCGGGTCAAGTGGAGTTGGGGGGGGGGGAAATAGTGGACCTATTTTTTGGAGTAGAGTACGTTATGATGTTTTAAGGCATCGTCTAGGCTTAGTTGGCAGGATTCTCTAGGCTAAGCTGGCAGGATTTTTTCTGAAAATTTCGTTTTTTATTGCCTAAGACTGAGCCTAAGCTTAAGCCTGAACCCAAGCCTAAGCCCCATACTAAGCCTACATAAGCCCTAAGCCTAACCCTAAGCCACGTTTGAATTTGGTCAAAAATTGGACGTTTCTGGCGAATTTGGCCAATTTTTCGGTAGGAACACGGTCAAAGAGCCTTTGTTTTGCTACTAAAAAATTGCAAACAATAATCTGACACCACTTAGACACGATTAAAACGGAAAAAACAAGGGCTGTAATCTTTGTTTTTAGACAGTTTTGACTGCGTTATGATGTTTCAAGGCATCGTCTAGGCTTAGCTGGCAGGAATCGCTAGGCTAAGCTGGCAGGATTTTTCCTGAAAATTTCGTTTTTTGTTGCCTAAGCCTGAGCCTAAGCTTAAGCCTGAACCTAAGCCTAAGCCCCATACTAAGCCTAAGCCCTAAGCCTGAACCTAAGCCTGATACTAAGCCTAAGCCCCATTCTAACCCTAAGCCCTAAATTGAGGCCATATTTGAATTTAGCCAAAAATTGGACAATTCTGATGAATTTGGCCAATTTTTCGGAAGGCACGGGGTCAACGTCCCTTTGTTTTGATTCTAAACAATTGTAAACATTATTCCGACTCCATTTAAGGGGGCGCTCCGGGAATCGAGGGTTACATCGAAAATTGGCAAAAAAAATTGGCAAATGTCAAACTTTACTACACATATATGTAGTATGGCACAAAAGAACACTGGACGCAAAATTTCAAATCACGTGACGATGTCACGTGACTCCCAGAGCACCAAACGTGAGTGAATTTTCGGCAAACGATAACTCTGCTTATACTTTGCCTATAGTCACACTTTATATACCAAAATGTAGCTTATGCGCTTCTCTAGTTGATCACTATTTTGGTTTTTAACATTTATGTCAGGTTTGGATAGAAAATGTCATTATGTGTTTTCGAAGTCGAACTCTGAGCAATAAAATTCATATAAAAAAATTTCTAAGTTTATTTTAAAAAACTAAAAAATTGTTCAATTAGTTCAATGCAGAGCCTAAGGCTATAATTGTGCAAAATTTTGTATAAAAATATGTTACCAGCATTTTATAATCGAATGCCGAAAAATTGGTTTTGTATTCACACAGCCTATATTTGAGTCTGCTGCTTCTGAAAATGGTTTCTTGTGCAATTTTTTCACAGAACGCAATAACATTGTTTAAATTTTTCATTACGACTAATAAAATCTACGTATCGTCTGTTTGCAAAACCTCAAAAAGCGTTGATGCACTGGCTTACTTGCTGAATTTGTGTAAAAGACGAATAAAATCAGTAAATTGTCCAATTTTTTCCAAATTTTTTGCTATGGAGATATGCACGTCAAAACAGCTGGGGCTTTTTCAAAATTTTGAAATAAAATTTGCATTAAAAAAGTAATTCTAAGCGACACTTGTTGTGAAATCATAGTGGTTGCAGGGGTCTTGGTTTGGCAGCCCCCCCCAGAAGCTGGAGTATTTTTAGAATTTTGAAATAATAATTGCATTGAAAAACCAATTCTAAGCAACACTTGTCGTGAAATCATTTTGTAGCAGCGGTCTGTTCCGAGAGTCAGATTTTGTTATGTGAGCGTTATCGTTGTTAGGGATCAAGTGCAGTTGGGGGGGGGGGGGAATAGTGGACCTATTTTTTGGAGTAAAGCACGTTGAGGGAAGCATTTTTTGTAATAGAACCCTTATCCGCAAATTTGGATTTTTTGAGTTATGACCCCTTGAAAATTGCATTTTCAGTGTTTTTGGAAGTGAACGTAGACCAAAGTTCGAAGCCAAAAATGGCTATAATATTTGTTTTTGGATAGTTTTGAATGCGTTATGATGTTTTAAGGGGGTAGTGTCGCGAAAGCAGTTTTGCTCATAGGTTGCAAAAAGAGATCTTTCTGCTTTGAACTTGTGCGTTCTCTGAGAAACTAGTCCAATGCTATACTGTGTTAAATAAGTACTGCCAGACAGTACCAATATCTACCAATATCTTGAACCAATTTTAAGCCAGACATTACACAATAAGGACATGCTAATTCAACTAAATTCAGCCA
This sequence comes from Trissonchulus sp. WLG1_4, assembly GCA_030248245.1. Lineage (NCBI taxonomy): Eukaryota > Metazoa > Nematoda > Enoplea > Enoplida > Ironidae > Trissonchulus > Trissonchulus sp. WLG1_4. The sequence continues at coordinate 5,026 of JASANF010000464.1, forward strand.
GATATCAGATTGGCCAGCTTGTGAAGCACACATAACGTGTCGACGCACAGTTTTTGCCACAAATAAGAAAAAAGAAAAATGAAGGTTCGTTTTTCTTTTGATTTTAAAATAAGCGTCTTAATTTTTCACAATTTATCATTATTGCTGTGAGTACTTCACTGTTCACGCACAGTTTCACAGTTCAAACAGGTATTACTCCGCTACAACTCAAGCAATTTGCATTAAATTTTGTGTGCATAAACTACAACATATGTCCTTTTAGTCTATGTAAACAAACTAAACAAATAAGTTGATAATTGTGACGAAAAAATCGAATGTGAATAGGTTTTTAAAACGTCATTTTTCCGACTTTGCGACCTCACTGCAAACAGTATACTGCATCAATTTTGATGAAACTTGGCGAAAATACTTGCCTCAACATATATTTTCAAAATAAATAAAGAACGATGTCTTATCTTTTTCTAAAAATGTTTCACAGTTACGCAAAATCGACTGCTTTCGCGACATTACCCCCTTAAGGCATCGTCTAGGCTCAGTTGGCAGGATTCTCTAGGCTAAGCTGGCAGGATTTTTTCTGAAAATTTCGATTTTTTATTGCCTAAGCCTAAGCCTGAACCTAAGCCTAAGCCTAAGCCTGATACTAAGCCTAAGCCCCATACTAAGCCTAAGCCCTAAGCCTAAGCCCAAGCCTAAATTAAGGCCAAGTTTAAATTTGGTCAAAAATTGGACGTTTCTGGCGAATTTGGCCATTTTTTTGCGGGAAGGGAATCCAGTCAAAGAGCCTTTGTTTTGATTCTAAAAAATTGCCAACAATAATCGGACACCTTTTAGACACGAAAAAACAAGGGCTTCGAAGAAAAATTGTGAAAACATCCCTCACTGAGGGTTTAGATTTCGGGGGGTCATATCTCCGAAAATCCAAAAAATGAAATACATAGAGGTTCTTGAAGCAAAAATGCTTCCCCCAAGGTGCTCTACTCAAAAAAATAGGTCCACTATTCCCTCCCCCCTAACTGCATTCAACCCCAAAATTGCTACCAGTGAGTGAGCAAAAAAGTAAACAAGGTGCGACCCTCCCTTTTTTAAAATCCTGGCTACGCCCCTGCCCTCAACTGCACTAGATCCAATAATTCTGACTGTAGCAGCTCGAAATCGGACTCAACTTTTCAACCTTACCTGTGTTTAGTGTTGGGACGAAAGTTCGGGTTCGGGTACGGTTCGGGTTGTTTTTTCAGTTCGTGTTCGGGTTCGGGTACAATGCAGTTCGGGGACGCAAAAAGTGGTTCGGGTACCTAAATTTTCTGACCAAATTTTAAGTTTTTTATATAGATTTTTTAGGATTTCGAAAAATTATAAACATGTTTTTCATATAGTATAATAAATACTATAACAAACTTCACATTTTTTAAACAATCCCAATTTTTTAAATTGTTCCTTGCTTTCCTCACATGACATTTCCGGCATCTGGCTCAAAACTTTGCCGGTTTGGTATATTTTGCGTTATTCGTCAATTATAGTATATAAATAATGAAAATCGTAAATAGGCCTGAACCTAAACCAGCGCAAGGTCGACACAATCCGTCAGTATTAGCAACGAAACGTCTGCTCCGCTAGGAAAAATCTGCCTATCAAAAGTTGGCAGTTGGAATCCCATCTACAAGGTTAACAAAATCCGCTTGAAAAAGAGATTTAGTTCTCCTGTCGAACCAGCAGTCTGTCGTCAAGGGGTCGGTAAATGGGTATATACCCCATGCATGTCAGAAGGTAACAGGCAGGGTTGGCAAGTCTCGGGTTTGCAACCGAGACCGAGACCGAGACCAAGCAACCGAGACCACCCAAACGAGACCTACGAGACCGAGACCAGCCCTTATTAGACCTATTTTAAAATTTGAATTTCAGCCACTTGAGGTATTTTGAAACGTGGAATATTAGTGATTAAGTATGAAAAAAATGACCACTAGGTTGCGATTGTATATCTAAACCACTGAACTTGACATTGTAACGACCGGATGCATGGGATTAATTGACAACCGGAGAATAGGATCATTGTCCCGCTATTTTGATAAGGTTGGACAATTTTCTAATGTTCCGCACACTTCTTAGCAGGGTGTTTTGGTCGTTTTAATACAGGCATTTTGTAGTCCATACTGCATACATATGTTGGAACTTTTGCAGACTAACTATGGTTCCAGCGTAGAATCGTCCATGCTGAATTGCTGATGCTGCTATCAGAAGTTCTGATAGTAGCAGCATCACGGACCAGAAGAGTTTCGCCCGCTGATTCAGCTATGTGGGGGAAGCCACAGGGCTTGTTGCCCCAACCCCAAACACCCTATAGCCAAAAAATTATTTAAATGTGTTTCCTAGGTTTTTTCAGATCCTTAATGTTTTGGCATGCGGTAAAAGGTTTTAGCTCAAGAATGTGCAGTTAAACTGCACACTCATGTCGCGCTTAGTTAAGTTGCAGAAGCCAGCAAATTTTTTATTTACAAATTATCTACGAAGTTAGCACTTAGCAGTATCTGATAAATGATGATCAGTATTTTACTTTTGACATATTATATGCTTGAAAGGTTCCAGATAAGTCAGGCAACCCATTCTAGCTCAAACCTTAGTAAGAAATTCTAGCTTGATGAAACTAGACATACAAAGTTTAAACATAAAGTTAGCTAAAATTTGCCAGTGCACTGACATTCCCTTTCTGCAGCAGGCAGTTTACCTTTTCATTTCATGCTTCGCATTCTATTTGGAAACTTAAATTTTCAAAAAAATCTTAATGATCTTGCAAAATTTTCAAAATGTCACATGTCATCTGAAATACCGAGACCACCCTATGGCAGGTCTCGGTTTTCCTACCGAGACCGAGACCGAGACCAGCCTAGTCTCGGGTTTTTTACGAGACCGAGACCGAGACTGCCAACCCTGGTAACAGGGCCCGTGAAGGGCTTTTGCTTGAGGTGCTGGCCCCCTTCCACGGATGAACCCCAAAGGCTGCATCAGCCGGACGTCAAGTCGGGGGGTTACCTACGTTACCTCATGGGGATCATCCTCTCCTCAGTCACCTTCGCCCCCCCTCAACCTACCCACCTTTGATTGCCGAAAAGGTGTACCAAAATTGAATAAAAAATCGAAAAATCGCAAAAATTTTCTCGCTGCAGTCAAAAAAGTGCCCGAAAAATGAATTTAAAAATCGAAAAAGTGCAAAACTTTCCGACTGTCGCCGAACATCACACAAAAGCAGGACTATCCCCCTCACCGCCCAGGGTCGCGCACCCCCCTCGCCCTGCATCTCTGAACATGGTGCAACTTATAAAGTTTCATGAAACTTATCTATCGAAGCTATTGAGGGAAATATTTTTTGCGCAAATTTCTGCTTTTTGAAGACAAGTACATATATACCGCCAGTCCCCAACCCCATGCAGTGCACCCACATGTTTCATCTTTTTTTTTTCAAAAAATCGAAACAAAGCGGTTGAATATGACTTGATTCGGCTTGAAACTTCGTTTTTTTGCTCACTAATCAATCACTTTATCCAACGTTAAGTATATATTAAAAGATTTATTCCTTGCACTAAAGGCTGTTGACTCTATTGCTCCACACTTTTTTGACATTCTATATTCAAATATAGTAAGTGTTTAATATCAAGCACTTCATTTGGCCAAAGTTCGGGTTCGGGTTCGGGTGGTTCGGGTATAGCAGGCGGGGAAAAAAAACCCGCATTTTCATATTTCGTCATGTAGCTCATAGACTATACGTTTTCACGGGAAACCAAAAAAATCTGTCGTAGGCCTAACCTTGCTCTAAACGCTGGGGCCGGTTTCATTTCGCTATCTCTTACCGTTTTTTGGCGGGAAGCCAAAAACTTCCCGGGGAAAAAAAACCCATTTGGGGGAAAAAAAACCCATGTGGGCGTGGGGGAAATAAAACCCACCCCATAAATCACTCGAAAAGTGTGTTAGCGGTAGTTTTTCAACGCTATGGCACGTATTAGGAGTAGTAGAGGCCCTTGATACCAAAACTATACGCAGATTTGCTATAGGGCCTCAGGGACACAAGTTTGAAAACTGCCCTTCGCAGCCCATTATAAAATTTTGAATTTTCAGATTTGAAAACAAAACACCTTAATTTCGCCTGAAAACATTGAAAACAACTAAAAAGTTGTGATAACGCTTCAAATGCATGCAAAATTTGCACTTTATGGCTACTTTTTACGCCATCGACCTTCTGTGGGGGGTACCGTGAGTGGGTGTGACTGGTCGTGACGGGCATATTTTACTTTCGTTCGGTTATTTGGCGTTTAAACACGATAAATTAATAGATTAAAATTAAAAACATACAAAAAACTGGCAATAGTACCAGAAAATACTACTTTCCACCCCAAAAGGACCTCAAAATGACAAAGTCCGACTGTTAGGCCCGTATTCCAGAATTCGATCGCGAAAGTGTCAGTTTGCGCATTTGTGCTAATAATAAACGTCTTTTTGCACTACCATGAGTCTTTTGGAGTAGCTACTAGGTTTTTCGACATCACCAGACCATTTTCAAAAAGTGGGTTTTTTTTCCCCCACATGGGTTTTTTTTACCCCGTCTAATTTCGGTCATGCCCCCCCTCGTACGAAAGAAGGAGGGACCTGCCACTGCGGTCATGAATAGAGGAAGGGTAGTCCTCTGTAAAAGTGTTTTTACATTTGAGCTCGCATCTCTTAGTGCTGAGAAATGAGACTCTAAAATTCACCTCCCTTGGAGCCATGTCGGGTCAAAAATGGGTGGGTCCAATTTTTGACTCATAAAAATACCAGCGAGACCCCTTTTGGATACCGCTTATATACGTTTGCCTACAGGGACTGTACTATACGCTGGCAAATTTTCAGACCTGTACCACGTACCCAAGTTCCGGAACTGGGGTGGGTTTTTTTTCCCCAAAAAATGGGGTGGGTTTTTTTTCCCCCGCCTGCTATACGAATGGTTCGGATTCAGGTACGTCTCGCGAAAAATCCCAACACTACCTGTGTTGTAGCGTTTGACTAAGCCCTCACGTATACGTATATATATAAACTGACTGGGTTTTTTAGTTTCTCGACTAGCATCGAGTGATTGTACCAGGAGGAATGAGTCCAAAACAGTCAGCTTTACGCCACGTCTGTTTTTTGCTGCGAAAACGTGAATTGTTCGGCTGCGCGTGTGTCTCCCACTTTCTGTCCGCCTCACTCACCGTCGATCTGTTGTGTATTCGGGCTCGTGAATTCAGCGGCATTTGCAATTGTCACAGCGGTCGATGCATTTTTGCGAGAGCTGCTGGTAATTTTCAGGCTTAACGTCGGACGCAAATAATGTTAGTTTTGTCATTATTGTGGTTTATACATAGAGTTCTGTTATATATATAATATATATATATATATATATATTTTTCTAGTTATTTTCGCAAAAACATCATTGTGTATTAATTTTTAACGAACGGGCAAGAGTATGTATATTTTATTCTTTTATTAGTGTAGGTGTTGACCCCAATTTTGCATGAAGCGCTGGTAAGTGATAATTTTTTTGGTGATTTATGCACTATATACTTGCTTCGTTGCTTAATAAATTGCAGCTGTTGACTTGTTATATATCTGTTAAGAAGGTAATTGCGTTTTTAGGTGTTTTTTTGGAAAGCTATATATAGCTCAGCGTTTACAAATTCGAATCACAAGCGGTCTTTTGCATTAAGTAGAACAATATCTTACCTAAATGTACGCCATGCACTGGAATTTAACCACTGATATATATTGTTTTCAGTACAAGTTGCTAAGGAAAGGTCCTTTCCAAAATAGTAGATTTTTTGCAAAAAGTTTGCGCCACAGCTGTGAATCATGCGATTACTTGTTGGGGCTCAAAGTTGGTAAGGTTTTTGACATGTTTAAAATCCACAGGCATCTCCCCCACTTTTTTAATAACTAGTCAATTTACTGAGAAAGTAGCTTAAGGGGGTAATTGCGTTTTTAGGTGTTTTTTTGCAAAGCCATAGCTCAGCGTTTACAAATTCAAATCACAAGCGGTCTTTTGCATTAGGTAGAACAATATCTTTCCTAAATGTATGCCATGGATTGTAATTTAACCTGTGATTTTGTTTCCAGTATAAGCGACTAAAGAAAGGTCCTTTCCAAAATATTACAATTTTTTACAAAAAGTTTGCGCCACAGCTCTGAATCATACGAGTACCTGTTGGGGCTGAAAGTTGGTAAGGTTTTTGACATGTTTAAAATCCCCAGGCATGTCCCCCACTTTTTTAATAACTAGTCAATTTACTGAGAAAATAGCTGAAAAGCAAACGCACCGAAAATTTAAGTTATTTTCTTGTAATTAAAACCCTCTAAAAATGTCCACAGGTGAAATTCCGAAAAAGTGAGAGACATGCCTGGGGATTTTGACCTTCACAGTACTGTCCCAAAAATTCATGCTCAGGCGTCACTTATAACTTGAGTACTGGTGGCGCAAAGTTTACATAGAAATCACAAAAACCTCGAAAACGCAACTACCACCTTAAAGGCAAACGCACCGAAAAGTTAACATATTTTTTTGTAATTAAGGGGGTAGTGTCGCGAAAGCAGTCGATTTTGCGTAACTATAAAACATTTTTAGAAAAAGATACGACATCGTTCTTTATATGTTTTGAAAATATATGTTGAGGCAAGTATTTTCGCCAAGTTTCATCAAAATTGATGCAGTATACTGTTTGCAGTGAGGTCGCAAAGTCGGAAAAATGACGTTTTAAAAACCTATTCACATTCGATTTTTTCGTCACAATTGTCAACTTATTTGTTTAGTTTGTTTACATAAACTAAAAGAACATATGTTGTAGTTTATGCACACAAAATTTAGTGCAAATTGCTTGAGTGGTTGCGGAGTAATACCTATTTGAACTGTGAAACTGTGCGTAAACAGTGAAGTACTCTCAGCAATAATGATAAATTGTGAAAAATTTAGACGCTTATTTTAAAATCAAAAGAAAAACGAACCTTTATTTTTCTTTTTTCTTATTTGTGGCAAAAAACCGTGCGTCGACACGTTATGTGTGCTTCACAAGCTGGCCAATCTGATATCTGGCTGAATTTTTTGAATTTTCATGTCCTTATTGTGTGATGTCTGGCTTACAACCGGTGATTGGTTTAAGATATTGGTAGATATTGGTAGTCTACTGTCTGGCAGTACTTATTTTAACACAGTATAGCATTGGACTAGTTTCTCAGTGAACGTACAAGTTCAAAGCAAAAAGATCTCTTTTTGCAACCTATGAGCAAAACTGCTTTCGCGACACTACCCCCTTAAAGCCTTCTGAAAATGGCCAATGGTGAAATTTCGAAAAAGTGAGAGACACTGGGTTTTTTTAGGCCATAGCTAAGGCCATGGCCTAAATTTTTTCGGATTGGCCTCAATTTTTTCAGCGATTGAGGCCAGCTGGCCCAAACTTTTTTAGCTGCGGATGCAGAAAAAATTTCTGATACGTCTCCAATTGACCAAATTTGGTCTAAAAATCAAAAATTCTTCCCAATTTTTTTCTGGGGGCTACCGCCCCCGCCCCCGCCCCCCAGACCCCTGCGACTTTGTAGCTTACTATACCTTGTTATTATCTTCCATCAAAGCTTATGCATGTATACACAAGTACGTTATGCTGCATTTGCATGACTAAACCAGTATACTATGCTACATTTACTTGTGTAATAGACTGTCTGATGTGACGTTCCCATCTTTTGTTTCAATTTTTGTCCGAAAAAAATTCTGCTACGCCTCCAGTTTACCAAATTTGGGTAAAAATCAAAAAATCGCCAAAATTTTTTCTGGGGGCTATCGCCCCCAGACTCCTGCAACTGTGCGATTTACTGATCTTGCGTTTGTAAGGCGTGTTAAAATTGCTAAAATGTGCGTTTTAGCCCATTACAGAAAATTGAAAAGTCATTCCCCCCGAAATTTTTTTCTGGGTACGCCACTGTAATGTATAGTTTGTAGCTGTTTTATGGTTGAAAAAATTTCATTTCTTGTGAATTTAGGGTCCGCACGCAATGTAAAAAATTTTCTGGATCCTCGCCAATCCGCCAGCTGTTTTGTAATTTTTGATGGTTTGTGCTCCAAAAAAATTTTAGATGCCTCTCTAGTAACAAAGATAGCATTATTTTTGAACAAATTTTGCTAGTATATATGTGTCGTTTTTTGTGTTAAAATTGCTATTAAATGCATTTTAGCACTTTTAAAATTCTAAAAGTCGATTCCCTCCAAAATTTGTTTCTGGCTACACCACTGTACAATAATATACTATGCTTATTTTTGTAAATAAGTTTTGCAAAAATTCAAAAAATGAGTTGGCCTAAGCTTTTTGTCAATTGGCCTAAAGAAATTTTGGACCTGAGGCCAAGTGGCCTAAACTTTTCAGACCAAAAAACCCTGGAGAGACATGCCTGGGGATTTTGACCGTTGCAGTACTGTGACAAAAATTTGTGCTCAGGCTTTATATATTTGTAACTGGAGTTCTGTGGGCGCAAAATTTACATAGAAATCACAAAAACCTCGAAAACGCAACTGCCACCTTAACCTGCAATCTAAATATGATTTATGACAACCAATCGATCAAATTTATGACAATCAATCAATTTTAAAAAATGTGTTCTACACATTTTAAGCTTTCCTCGATTTTTCTATGTTTACGAATTAAACTCACTTTATCAAAAATTAATTTTTTTTCAGCTCTAACTAGCATTCCAAGCACCCCTCTCCATTGCATCATGACATTGGGTGGTCCGTCCCTGCCTACCGAACCGTCCACTTCCAAAGCCACCCAACAGCCAATCACCCCCCACTGTTTTAGTCGGAAATCGCGGAAACGCCACGCCCACAATATCGTGGAGCGACTGAAACGCCGGGAAACCTTTGCTGCCCTGCGGGGGGAGCACTTTAATCAGCAACGATTGTACTACGAAGTCATCGTGCCCAATACCAGTGCCATTTTGATCAATAAGCCAAACTGTTTCATGCGCAAGTTTTCGCCCGATGGACAGTTTTTGTTGGCCTTCTCGTCAGAGCAGGTAAACTCAAAACTTGAATATTAATACTTTCGCGTTCATCGTGAATTTAAGTATGTACCACTGCACCAAATATATCTATTTGCCGTGAAACATATATATGTGCGTTTTTTAGTTTTTATGGAGCTGAAGCATATCAAAAAACTTCCAGAGGTCTATTGGGTATTTTTCGGGTCATACGTCACATGGACGTGTTTAGATTGTAGAAAAAAGGTTCAGAAGTTTCTGTCGATTTTGCATAACCGAAATGACTTATGTAGAAAACTGAAGATAAGAACCAGCATCAGTCCTTCTTCCACACTATGGTAGCCATAGAGTAAGGTGTTTCTGTTGCTAACCAGAAATGCACGGGAGCAATTGGTGAGGAGGGGGGTGTCCGACCATCGGCGGAGAGGGGGGTGGGCCTGTTTTTTATTTTCGGCGAAAGCCCAAAAAATTTTGCGTTTTTTCGATTTTTAACTCATTGATTATTCGATTTTATTTTCAATTTTGGCGCACTTTTTCGGCAATCTGAGTTGAGGGGCGGAGGGGGCGCGATGGATCTCTACCCCCTATGTGCATCTATAGCCAGTCGGGAAAAAAAACCCACTTTGGAAACTTTTGGTCATATCCCAAGTAATACACAAAATTAAAAGTTTCTTTTTATTTTCTTATCAAGCCTTACCCTAAGCCGTAAAATGCAGCATAAAACGTTTTGGTATCATTTACATCATGGCAGAAATTTTGATCTAAAGTCATGGGAAAAAAACCCAATTCGGGAAAAAAAACCCACGTCGGGAAAAAAAAACCCAATTTCATCGATCAATAAAAAACGTCATGAGCATGCCACCGGCGATGTTGAGCATGCATCTGATAGAGTACCACCTCCTCTTTCAAACGCACACCCCAACTTGTTCGTACCTCTACCGGTTGGCCTACAGCAAGCCATGAAAGTTGGTCCCAAAATTCACTAGGGGGCACTTAGTGAAAATTTTTCAAAAATCAAATTTTACTGAAATTGCATGCAGAGTCGCGTAATCGCTATAACAGTGCTATACGGTCGTTTTCTACCGATTTTAACAAGGTTTCATTCAGAAAACAAGCATTTTAATAGATTTAGCATGTAAAATGTACTGAATCAAGGGGTACTGTGGATAGTAGGCACTAAAAATCCATCATTGTGTCATAATATGACGTTAAAAAGCATTAATTCTTGTTTAAAACATCTAGTCACGTCATTTTGGGCTGTTTGCGGCAAAATTTTGCAAAAAATGAGGGTATTCAAATTTTGAAACATTACCCGAACAGGTTTCGTTCCTCGCCAGAATTCCGGGTTTGTTAGTAATTTCTCATCATATGGGCACCCAACAAGACCGGTTTTGTGTTTCTATCACGTTTTTTCATCGAATTACACAACTTGAAAAATTGGGTTTTTTTCGACGACGTGGGTTTTTTTTCCCATGAAGTTGAGCCACTGTGGCTCAGCTGTGGTTCAGTGTGGCACTTAACATTTTTGCTTAATTTGTAGCCCTATAGGTGGCCTCCGTGGGATTTGAACAGATTTGGATAACTTTGGTTAGATGAGGAGTACCGATGGTTCAAAGTTGGCCAAATTTTTCAAGCTTCGTAGGTGAAAACAGTCAAAATTTAGATTCCCCATAAAAATTGTAAACATGATCAGAATCAGTTCTAAACTCGTGTATGGAGTTGTTTAGAGGGTGTTTTATTGCACACAAAAATTGGTACCAATTGAACCACCCTAAGCTCAGAAACTGGGGTGGGTTTTTTTTTCCCGACAAACGGGGTGGGTTTTTTTTCCCCGATTGGCTATATATTGCTAACTCTTAATTGTCGCGTTATATATAGGGAATGAATCAATCAATGGAATTTAACCACTGTGCAACCGAAAGTCTAAATCACATCCAAACCTTTTTTAGCTCTTGGAATAAGCATAAAATCAAGCCTAAATTCCGGTTTCGCAATATATATATATATATATATATATATATATATATATATATATATATATATATATATATATATATATATATATATATATATATATATATATATATATATATATATAGATATAGATATTTTTGATATTTTGTGAATGGCTTTTGCTTTTTGTTTCAGTCAGCCGTCGAGCTGTATCGTTATTGCGGCGTGCAGGCGGTCGGAAATATGGTCCGAAACTTTGGCCTGTACGGCTTCAATCTGTTCGAAACGCTCTTTCAGCATCACAGCCGGGTTGAGCTAAATCTAGGCTCAGGCTCGGCCCAGCTAAACCGGGAGTGCAGCCTTTTCACGGCCGACAGTCGATATGTGATCGTGGCTGCTTCCGTGCCAACTCAGGAGGAAGCCAACGCTCCCGGCAGTCTGGCGTTCAATATTTATCGAAATAATGAATCTTTGGAGCCGACCCAGTTGCTAGAGGACTATGCTTTTTATGTCATTCGATTGGCCGACGGCAGTCTGACGGATCAGCAGCACTTGAAGTGTGATCGCATTGTGCTGTCGCATAATCAGGGGATTTATTTGTGAGTCTTGGGGCGAGTGGATTATACGGATTAGATTGAAATTTGTTTTGCTTAATAATAACTTAATCTTGAGAGTTGAGATCGAAGCTTACGCAATTTTGTGCGCTAACGTCAGGTGTTAGATGACAAGTTTTGTAAAGAATATTGTTGTTGTTGTTGTTAGAGTTTGAAAAAAAAATTAATAAAAAACGTAAATGACACCAATGGCATAGTTGAATAAGGAAGTTCTGTGAGATAATTCGCAGACATTTTACATAATAAAGACATGAAGATCCAGGGTATCAGCGCATCATTAATAATTATGCTAAATACGCTGTATATGTGAGTTTCAACGTGTGCAGTTTAGCTTTTAGCAAGCATACATCATGCATGCTCATTGATTATTATTATTATCTTACTTAAATCTTTTTAGTAGTATTCGTCTATTTAGTAGTGTTAGTACTTTAAGCTATTGTTTACGTTTCAGATGTGATGAAACAGTGGCCATTCTGTCTCAGCAGCATCAGACCATTTACGTTTATCATTTGACGCCCGAAGGCCAGCTTCGACACCTGCAGTCCATTGGCAGATTCCTCTGCGATTTCGACGAGATTCTCTACAACGCCAGCATCGTGCCGACCTATGCGCCGTCTGGGGGACGCGATACGCGAAATTACCACCTCCCCGCGATGGCAGATCCTAGCTTCACATCCCTGAAGCATAGAATACTGGCCTATTTGTTCGTTTGCGCTCGCAATTTGGCACTGGAAACTGGGGATCAATACTCCTTGCGAAACTTCTATCGATATTTCGAATATTTCCGCCTGCTTAGACTGTGGAAAATGCAGCTGATAGACAGAGACCACTTGTTGCTGAAGCTTGCGCCTGAAGATGTGATTCTGCGCAAACCCGACTCCACCAATTCCAATAATCCGTCAAAAATTTTCTATTTTGTGATTTTTCAAATTTCCACCGGCGAAGTGATAGCCCTGTTCGAAAATGTATCCGAGTCCATGCTGAACTTATATGAAAAGTTTTGTGACAATTTTCGAAATATTGCCCACCCGCTGGAAACGCGATTTCCGTGCAGTTTGTCGAGTAGTTTGCACGCACGCAGAGCGCACGAACGGCTGAAAATGACGATCATTAATGCGAAAAATGGTGGAAAAGTGGAGGCTGTCAAAAGATTGCTGTCTACGCTGCCAATCAGCGCTCAGTCATTCAGCGCTAGCCCCTACTTGGATCCAGAACTGTTCAGCTATGATGAAAAGTGGATTTCAGTCATGGAACGGCCAAAAACGTGCGGCGATTTTTCGATAAAGTGTGTAATATATGGGCTTGTAATGAGATAAGCAGAAGTGGAGTGGTTCAGCGTAGCTATTTTACGCATAATATGCATATTGCACTGTTATTTCCAATGCAATTATGGTATATATGCGTCGAATATATACCATGCCTGCATTGGAAATAACAGTGCAATAGCCTGATTGAACGTAAATAAACGCTTTTTTGCTCACAGGCAGTTGTTACACGACTGTATGCATGCATACAGTTATTACACTGTAAATTTATGGAATAATGAGTTATAAGTAACTTATGGCAATGTGGAGGAGTCAGAAGTTTTACGAGCAGTCATTTACTTCGAGTACTGTACTCTACTCCGAGTATACATATATGGGTTAAGTTAGTACTCTAGGTGTATATGTGGTAGTTCAAAGCAGGACCCACTCAGGTCCCGGACCCAACTAGTTCAGAGCAGGACCGTCAACTTAACAAAGAGGCGGTTTAACACAAAAGTTTCAAGAGTAGACCAGTATTGCTTATGTAAGTGTTAGATAAACTTATAAATTCAAATGGCTGCGAAGTTATTGCACAGAAAACTGACCCTGACAAGAAATTATTGAAACGTAGTTTTTTGCCCGAACTTTTGAAACAACAACTTTATAAACGAGTTTTGTATAATTTCAATGTTTTTGTAATCTATTCAAGCCGATAATTGCGTAGTTCATTGTAAACTGTTCAAACTGTAATTTGCGTTAACGCGTTAAAATTTTGATATAGGCGAAACAAGATAAGATCGTTAATTAGTACAAGTGAGGCAATTATATATACAAACATGACAAAACTGGTCATGTGTAGTGCGCAGGCATCTTTTGTGTAAGGCTGACTTTTGCGGGTCCCGATCTGAACTAGTCTGTAGCGGGGTCCTGCTACGAACTAGTTGGGTCCGGGACCTGACTGGGTCCTGCTCTGAACTAACACATATATACTCTAAAGTGACAATTACACATATTCTTGAATAGACTATCATACACAGATTTGAAGGGGATTGGTGCCCCCGAATCTGATTAGCCAGAGGGGGCCGAAAATAGGATGAAACTTTGAAATGAGGGTTTTCTAAATTTGGCTGGAGAAGATCCTCAAGATTTGGGTCATATTACGTCATGTACACAGACCGTCTGTATAATATTTTAATTTTTCATTCTTTTCAGATTCTTCAACCGCCGAACGGGCATTCTGACTTTTGAACTGAACTGTTCGCCGGATTGGTCGAGTACTCTGGCCGGGTTTTCGTCCCGCACCGTCCCTCCGGGTCCCTCTGCAACCGTCCCAGCTAGCAGCTCGATCCCGGGCCCGGGCCGTCTCGCTGGGCCTAGACGACAACCGTCAGACCCTCCCTCCCAGCAACTGATGGGGCATCATTTCCGACATATACCCAGTCGCCCTCCCGGTGGGGCTCCCTCACTGGGACCGGCACCCCCCGCAGGTGTGGGGCTTCCGGTCCCCCCTACAACTAGTGCGAAACATTTGGTGGCTTTTCTGTTTCATCCCAGTGACCCTCTGGCCATCAGTATTCAACGACCCGCGGCCAGAGAATATATTGTTTTCGTGCACTTGCGAATTCCCGCATTTGATTTGTGACGAAAAAGCAATTATATAATGTTGTGAAGAACCTGTCATGTTTTATAATTGCAAGGCGAGCTTGAATAATTATTAGTTTGCAGACTGTAGATTTACTAGCTAGTGGGACTTGAACAACTTAATGAATTAAAGAAACTGTGAGTTTAGTAAAACATATATCATTAATTGTAGCCTTAACATACTAGCTAATTAATATGGTTTTAGTATGTTTATGTATGTAAGTAACACTTCTCTCCTGTGGGTGGGTTACTTTCCATTTGAATAACCAAATAAACATGATTTACACGTTTTTTTGCTTCAAATTACGCAACACAGGGTTTTAACGAGATTTGTTTTTCGTTATTTGTAATAAATGTATTCTTAATGAACTAATTATAATTGTTTTTGTCAAAACAGCCAAGTCGTTTTTCAGAAATGCTCCAAATAGTTTGAGGAAGATTTTGTTCAACAGTTCGGATCGTTAATTCAAATAATAAGACTCACTTTGACCGGCAAAAGGAAACATTCTTTGTGTGGTTTACTCAAGTGTTGATACTTGGTGTCTAGTGAAAACACAAAGTTCAAAAAAAATTTTTTGGTAAAAAAGTTTAAAGTTCAAATACGTACACAGAGATACCGGGGGTCAAAGTTTAACTGAGACACTTTAATCAAATCATCGAGAGACAGGTTGGAATTCACAAAGGTGGTTTTATATAACAGTGGTTTTATGTTCGTTTTCGTATGATTAACACATAATTTCATTACGAAACATCGCCTGATTCGTTACGAATTTTGTAGATTTGCTTAAACCATGGTTTTAGCTCAGCTGAAATTTCAAACCTGCAGCACAGCAAGTATCTGTTTTAATCAAATTCGTGGCTGATCAGACGATATTTTGTAATGAAATAGTGCTAGTGTGAAAACGCATGTACGTAAAAACAATATAGTTTTATAAAACCACCTTTGTAAAATTTACCCTCAGGGTCCAGCATTTTGTGGTCAGACTTGATTTTATTATCTAATATGACTGAATTTATCACCTAATTTTCTTGCATATTATATTATATCACGTGATTTATGTGTTCAAATTTTTAATTGAAAGCCAGAGCTCACGTTGAGATAGCATCCATGGCTGTATAGTCGTCCAGGGAAAAAACCCTAGTGCTTCCTCCCGCATAGGGTTTTTCCAAAAGGTTTCAAGGATTGTTACTCAGAAGTGTTAGTAGTTAGATAGAATCCAGTTTATTAGTGCAATAGTTATGCGAAAGATGGTCGTTATAACAGTCGTGAGCATTAATGGATCCACATTATGTGGAGCACAGGACGACCCGAAAAGTTGAAAATAGTTCGTCTTTTCCGCGCACCACTATGCTGACTACTGAAATTTTCATGGAAGGACCGTAATTTCTCTTACCACAAAGCCAATAGACAAATTAAAGCACACTATTGGAACCAGAACTTGTCGCAATTGATAAATCGTTTTTTATATTTTTTTGCGAAAACTCATGTTGTATGCGACAATAATGTTGCGGAGTGCTTTTCTATACTTGAAATGAAATCCTGTACATATTGTCAAAATTATTTCATTTTTGAAATAATGTATACTGTGTTTTAAAGTTTAATTTAGCCTGTGCTAATTTGATTTCAGCAAGGTTATTAAGGCATTGAATACCAGATCTTACGAAGTATATATTTTTTAACTTTTTTAAAAGAAAGAAAATATAAGTGGAATTGTAAAGGTTTATAAATTCATTTGTTATGTTAATTGTTAACTTGAAATCACTTTATTTTTTGTCAGAATAAAGCCCGGTTCATAGTTGTCCGTAAGGGCTGTCCGTGTCCGAGTCCGTAAGAGTAGTTTGATTCACAGTTGTCCGGATGTCCGTAAGAACTTGTCCGTGAGTGTCCGCAAGGGCTGTCCGGATGTCCGGAAGTCAAGTTGAAGTGAGTTCAACTTTTGTCCGTGTCCGTAAGGAATTAGCCAATCAGATTGCAGCCTTTACAGTCATGTGTAGGTGCGTGTACATAAAATTCCTCCGCGCATAGTAAAATAATGTTAAATTTCTAGTAATTCCAGCTCAGCAGCTTCATTTTAGTGTGCTTAGAACGTTTTTATTGATTTTTTGAAGCTTGCATTTTAATACACTTAGTACACTGCAGAATGTGTAGGCGTTATTTTATATGCATACGCACTGTCCGTAGAGTGTCCGTAGAAGTATGAATTAATGCTGCTTACGGACACGGACACGGACAAATGTTACGAACAACCTTCCGGACACGGACTCGGACACGGACAACTACGGACACTTCCGGACGACTATGAACTAGGCTTAATACAGATTAATGGCATCGATTGTAAATTATAATATCGGCTCCTTTTTTGTATATTGATGTTCGTTGTGACGTGTTTTGCATGTTAATTTATTTGCGTTTTTGTTAATTTGTAAAGTTTATTCAACACAAAATTAGTAAAATAATACACGGTCAAATTGTTGTGTTAAATTGAACATCTTGGTCGGAATTCACAGAAGGTGTTTAACTATAGACTCCGTCTAAAAGGTTTTCCCTTATAAAATTGAATGTAATTATGCAAAGTTTTGAGTATTTATGTAATATGACCATATGTTAGACTTAGACTAGGTTTAAGTTAAACACCTGCTGTAAGTTACAAACTTTAGGTTTGACTGCGCAAAAGCCAATTTGGGTAGGTACGTTTTTGGCATGACATGTTTAAAACAGTACGAAACCAGCTTCATGTTTGCTTGGTGCTGACTTGTGCTGTCAGCTACTAAGCTAAGCAAATGGTCGAGATTCACAAAAGGTGTTTAACTCTAGGCTTCTGTTCGATTGAAATTTCAAATGTGTTAACGAACTTGTTCAAATTGGACTGGGTTTAAGCTCGACACCTTTTGTAAAAATCCCACCACTATTATAGTTAAATATTAAGACAATTTTTTTAATGCATGGTGACGAACATACTGTACCGTTTTCTGATATAATAAATACAGATGATTAATGTCGGATATTGTTTGTAAAAGTCGCATAAATACCTCTCGGAATCGTTGAATGTTTTGTAGTCCAATTTTGCTAAAAAGTGCTAAATGAAAATCTGATCATGGTCCGTAAGCAGAAGTTTTAAATGACAGTTGCGAAATTTCATATGAAAGTAAAAACTAGACCAGGGCAGTTTTCTTAACTGAATCTTTTTAGATTATGTACTATCAAGAGTACATAATAGCTTCTTACTCTATATAGAAGAAGAGTGAGACACTCTCCACCTCCAGCCTGCCTGTGTTCTAGCACAGGCAGATGCGCTGGTCGTTTTCAGGCTACATGTTGACATTCTGTGCAACATGTGACTGCAGTGGCGTAGCCAGGAAAAAATTTCGGGGGGGGGAATGACTTTTCGATTTTTTGAAATATGTTAAAATGCACGTAAGTGCAATTTTAACGCAAAAAACGACACTTATTAGCGTATTTCGTTCAAAAACAACGCTAATTTTTTGACCAGAGCGGCATCGAACGTAAAATTTTAGCTCAAAACACCAAAAATTACAAAACTGCTGGACCGACAAGAGTCCACAAGTTAGCAAATTTGAAACCTTTGAGAAGATTTATGACATTACGAGCCGCAAATTTACTAAAAATGTCATTTTAACTGCGATAAAACAGCTAAAAAGATACATTTAACAGTGTATTGAGCAAATGAATAGTGCACAATGCACGCATATACACGTGGACACGCTTTAATGGAACACAAAAGCAAGAAACAGTGAACCACAATGTTGCGGGGGTCTGGGGGCGGCAGCCCCCAGAAAAAAATTGAGGAAATTTTTGATTTTTAGGCCAAATTTGGTCAATTGGAGACGTATCAGAAATTTTTTCCGGCCGGACCATAAAAACCAAAGGGGGGACCCTTGTGTAAAATTTCAATCGGAAAAAATTTCGGGGGGGGGGAATTCCCCCCATTCCCCCCCCCCTGGCTACGCCCCTGTGTGACTGGCCAATCAGCGCGTAGATTCCCTGCGTAACACACTTTAGTATATAATCGCTGACGCGTTGATAAGCATTAAGACAGGGATAAAAGCTTAATAACTCATTATTTAGTCATAGTCTGCTTGCAAAAACATTAAAAAAGGTTTGCAAATACCTCTAGGGATATTTTGGCAAACTTTCAGCGAAATTGATTGAGAAACTTTTGAGATAAAAACTTTTCTGAATTTCTTCAAAGTTTCTCAATCAATTTTGCTGAAAGTTTGCCAAAATATCCCCAAATGTATTTGCAAACCTTTTTTAATGTTTTTACAAGCAGATTATAAATGAATAATGAGTTATTAACCTTTATCCCTATCCCGTTTTATGATTGGAGCACGTGCACATGCGTCTGCCAATCAGAGAATAGCAGCTCGCTTCTGATTGGCCAGTCACATGTTGCACAGAATGTCAACATGCAGCCTGAAAACGACCAGCGCATCTGCCTGTGCCAGAACACAGGCAGGCTGGAGAGTGTCTCACTCTTCCTCTATATAGAGTGAGACGCTATTATGTACTCTTGGTACTATTCAACCCGCAAAGTGATCGTCAAATCAGTTTTAACATATATGACACAAGACCTTGACGTTTTCATAAACTGAACTAAACTGCTGTGTGATTTCAACGTGAAATTACGTGACTACAGCAGGTACTTAGTATTACCGCGAAAATCACGCCACCTGGGGCCTATTGCATAAAACTACATCTACACTACATTACTACAAGTGCTACACCTACATTTTTTCAGTTTCATAAAGCTACATCAGTGTATCTACATTACATCTCTACATCGCTACATTACATCTGTGATGTATGTACATTTACATCGCGATGTAAAAAATTTATAATGTGAATTTTTGCATCGATGTAGCTACATTTTCGGCCCACAATCAAGCTACGTTTTGATCTACATTTTCATATTTATCCGAGTTTCTGTTTAACGAGCATACGTATATAATTATGGATTATAAAGATAGGAGGAGCGTTTCTGGCTAGATTTTGTAGTCTTAATTTGTTCTAAAAATTTTTTAGAATTTCAAAACATTTTGAAATTTGAAAAATTTGCGCTCATTTTCACAAAATTTAATCATCACAAATTCTGGGAGTACAGCTCTGATCGATTGAGCGATTAGCATGCCTGCTACTATTGTAGCAACTCTTGCAGCAGATGTAGTAGATGTACCAAATGTAGCTACATCTACTACAATTGTAGTAGATTAATTAATGTAGCAGATGTAGTATATGTAGACACATCTGCTACGTTTGCGATGATGTCACAGATGTAGTGCTACATCGATGTAGCCACATCTTACATTTGCTTTATGAAACCGGAATATGTAGCTGATGTAAATGTAGCTACATTGATGTAGAAATGTACAGATGTAAAAATGTAGTTTTATGCAATAGGGTTCAGCAACTTTTGGTCAGACTTTAGTTTGAAGTCGAGTGTAGAAGAGTGCTACATTACCAGATGATTATTGACTGACTATTAGTATTGAGTGTTGTTATCACTGCCCCCTGGCTTCTCACCAATTTAATAGCCCCCCTTCCTGTTTAGTTTAAAAGTGTGACAAAACATGCTGGACCCTGAGACAAAAAGAAACACGCGATTTCATTATGAAAGGAACTAATTGTAAAGCATCAAGAATTCAAGAGTACAGCACGTAGTCAGAAAAGTCAAGCCACCTGTGCAGTCTTAGGGCGGATTGCACAAAGGTGGTTTCCTACTTGAAAACGTGAAACGTTTGATACGTAAAACCATGGTTCAGTAAAACCACCTTTGTGAAATCCACCCTTAGGGTTCAGCAATTTTTGGTCAGACTTTAGGGATCCCTCTATGTATATACATAGTTATGAGGATTGGGTAATTGAAAGTGCATGTCTTTCTGAATTGCTATGTACCGATAATTTCTCACTCGATCTATCAGTCTCAAGCAACGCTTATGCTTTTTGTCAAGTCCGTCTAATATTGTCGATTCGCACTTACAGCCGGTTGTTTGTCCGTTCTGTCTGCAAAATTAGCGAATAACACGCCACATCGTAATTTTATACATTATTCGTGGCGTGATTAGTTGGTAAATTTGTTGGCTGAACGGACAAACGGCTGTAAGAACGAACCAAGCCTGAAGGTGGCGCTCTGAGTAACTTCCAATAAATCAAATAGCTATAATTTTTTGTTTCTTCTTGGTACGAATTTTTTTGCTGAAGTGCAATCAAGATAAACACCAGGCAAGTATTTTTGCAAAGTTTGATAAGTCCAGGAGCATTTTAGCAAATTTTATGACGACACCAAAATTGAAATTTTTCAAAACTTGACCAATTTTTGAAACAACGTAGCTCAGCGGTGCCTCAATCAATTTTAACAATCAATAGCTTCAATTAAGGGGGTAATTGCGTTTTTAGGTGTTTTTTTGCAGAGCCATAGCTCAGCGTTTACAAATTCAAATCACAAGCGGTCTTTTGCATTAGGTAGAACAATATCTTTCCTAAATGTATGCTATGCATTGAAATTTAACCTGTGATTTTGTTTCCAGTATAAGCGACTAAAGAACTGTCCTTTCCAAAATATTACAATTTTTTACAAAAAGTTTGCGCCACAGCTCTGAATCATACGATTACCGGTTGGGGCTGAAAGTTGGTAAGGTTTTTGACATGTTTAAAATCCCCAGGCGTGTCCCCCACTTTTTTAATAACTAGTCAATTTACTGAGAAAATAGCTGAAAAGCAGACGCACCGAAAATTTAAGATATTTTCTTGTAATTAAAACCCTCTAAAAACGTCCACAGTTGCAATTTCGAAAAAGTGAGAGACATGCCTGGGGATTTTGACCATTACAGTAGTGTCCCAAAAATTCATGCTCAGGCGTCACTTATAACTTGAGTACTGGTGGCGCAAAGTTTACATAGAAATCACAAAAACCTCGAAAACGCAACTACCACCTTAAAGAAAATTATCTTGCCGAGGTGCCATTTTTGTCGAAATTTAGTTAGTAGTGACAAATTGTTAGTTATTTTATTTTTTATCGAAAGTGACGTTTTAAAAAGCCTATCATATTAAGGCAAACCATAATAATAACAATTCAAGAAGTTCGGCACCTCCATATACATCTGGTCTAATTGTGTGCAAAGTTTCATTCGGATTGGTTTTCGCAGCTGACAGTAATCTTCAAAAAATGAACCATATAGCCCAATTTCAGAAACCTGAAGTTTGCCTACACATACGTAATTTCCAAAAAATAGAGCTAATTTTTTAGTACTAAAATCCGTTGAGAAAAGTTTCAGAAGCCATAATATATTTAACAAAAAATTAAGTTGAAAAATAGCAGATTTTGTGTCAATGTTGCTCAACGTATTTAGGAAATTTTTTTGAAAGGTTTGCCTACACATACGACTTTTTAAAAAGTTGCACCTAGCAATTCGCTATACAAAACTGTTCTAAAAAGTACCAAAAGCCATATAGAATTTTTTGGTATATCGATTTAAAGATTTTTTCCCATTGAAATATTGGTTGAAATTTCAAGTTAATCAAAATTTGCCGTTATATACATCAAATGAAAGCTAGTTTGATTTTAAACAACTTTTCTTCTTGAATTAATTAACGAAAACATACGTGAAAAATTTTATCGCCCAAAGTCGGTTATTCAGAGCGCCACCTTAAGCCCGGTTCACACTTGTCCTTAAGGACACAGGGACAGGGACAAAGACAAATTTTGGTCAGCTGCTATGCAGAATGGACACAATCGGCTTAATTTTTTGCGTTGCGTTTTTTTGCTTAATGGGCGAAAAGTTGGCTTATTTGGTGGATAGTTCTCTTGCAATCGCTTAAGGACAAACCGATAAGGACAAGGACGAGTATGAACCGAGCCTTATTCACTCCTATATCGGACATGTTTTCCAATCCTCAATTCTCTTGCGCTGTGTTATTCATCAAATAAGTTTAAAGCTAATCCTCTAAATCCATGAAAAACAATTCGAAGAGTTAAAAATGTTAGCAGCCCCGTTGTTTGAAAATTTGCCACCATTTTCTGGCTTTCTGTTTTCGCTCTTTCTGGTCGGCTTGTTTCACGTAATGGTCAAGGGTACATTCGGAATGTATGGAAGTGTCCGTAGCAGCACTGAAACTTTCCGTACTAACGTCACGAAGTTTCAGGGCCGATACTTGCTTCTGAAGTTGTTGACTGTTAGATATGCTTTGTTTGGGTAGAGAGGCGGCGGATGGTTTTCTACAGTCTGCGTTGGCCTTGTGACCGCCAGACAGACGGGCGCCTGCTGATTTTTTTCTCCCACGCTCATGGTGGTGCGGACTTTTGTCGGGTTTTCCAGCAATGCTGTTTTTTTTGGCTGTGCTCTGGCGTCGGCTGCCGTCAGGTTGACTTTTGACTTTGGTTCCTTCGTGGGCCGAATGGGCCGGGCTGGCCGAGAGGGTTCGTTTCAAATGCTGCTGATCCGATTGGCTTTTTTCCCATTTTGCGATTTCGGGTGCCATAGGGGCCATCGCCATAATTAATTGGCGGCGCATGGCTGCCCTCTCCCGTTCTCGTTTCTCACGCTCCTTTTTATGGTGCATTCCAAGGGCCAACATTGTAGTGGATTAAGTAGGTAATAGGCGGATTATGTGAACTATGGATTAAATTGGGGGATTAATAGTTAATATCTGTAGGCAGGTTGAGGTCCAATTTAACCAAATGTTCACCAGAAATAATTGATTTGATAGTTATGTTCAAAAATATGGAAGGGTAGCAGCTTTAATGGATTAAGTTGAGGGATTAGTTAATATCTGGCTTGAATTTGGCCAAATATTGAAGTAAGCAATAGTTATGGCCGAAAATACGGAAATTAGTCCGAGTTTTTCAGTTCCGGAAAGTTAATATAGCAAAGTAGGTCAATAAGTGCTAAATATAGTCTGATACGTGTTCACTGATAAATCGAGCATTTTATTGTGCAATATTAATCGCCTGAAACAAAGAGATCCCAAATTCAAAACTTTTAAAGGCATTTAAAATTTGTTCACCGAACAAATTAGGGTGCATTATAATCACTTAATCAAATAAATATAACTACAACAAAACGAAAATGTGTGATACTTTAATAAACTTAGACAACGTAGCTTAGTTATGTGAAGTTACTCGGCCAATTTATTGCAGTGTGTTATTAAATTTTAAAATTTTATTTTAAATCACCATTGCCACAAAAAGTTAAAAAATTCAATCACCTCCTAAAGACGTAATGAAAGTTACCCAACATAATTATGTAAGACTACTCGTAGACACCTCAAGCCAAAGTTGCATACCTCCGAGCCAACTTAATAAATTAAACGAGTTTCAGCCGTCCACTATTTTGGCCAGACGTGCCGACTTCTGTCGTGTGAGTCAGACAGCAGAGATTGATAACTTAACTGGTCAAAAATTGAAGAATTTCATAAGTCACTTCAGCAATGACTTGCTTTTTGGAGGTTCGAACAGGTTAATTTTAGTTCTTTGGTGTCTGGAAAAATGTCCATTTGTCCGTAAGTATTCGTTTAGACTTGAACAAATTTGTGTTGCAGAGTTTTAGATCAAAATCGGAAAAAAAGAAAAACGTTTCTTGAAGACTTGTTCGAAAGTTTTTGTTGAAAATAACCACCAAATTTTAATTGATTCATAGAAAACTTTGGAGAAAAGTTACAGTTAACTCTACAATGATTACTTTTTTGGAGGAACTCCGAATACGAAAGATACTGAATACTGACTGCTTATTTCTTTCACTTTACGGCTTCTTTTAAACAAAGGAATTAAGAGTCAAGTTATGTAAGTCACGAGACTAGAGTAAAATAGTAAATAGTTTTACACCTGTGCTGGCGTTTCGTCGTAAATTCAAAAATGCTGCTTTGTTTTGGAAAAGTTTGTCGTTTTTTTCTGGTACAAGTTGTTACGAAAAATTTCTGAATTTCCAAAAAATCATTTGTCAAATGCTAATTGTTGCACCTGGTCACGAACTCGGGAAAATAGAGCCGAACGCCTAAAGCTACTGCATTATTGCGATTTTTCAAAAAATAAAAAATGGTCCATTACACCCAAACGAGCAGAACACTAATAATTAAGGGTCGATTCATACTTGCAGCCATATGTCCCTCAAGCCGGCAAAATTGCGAACTACCTTTAGTTAGTTATGCCTTCAGCTTATATGTCGTAAATGCCGTAATAACGGTTCCTCCGGCAAGACTAACAAAATATCACGCCACTAAAAAAGATATATATGTAATTATTGTTAGCGTGATTATTTCCTAATTTTGCCGGCTGAACGGACATACGGCCTACGGCAGCTGTAAGTATGAATCGACCCTTAATACTCCAAACTGCTAGAAACAATCGTATCTATCTTCGATATTCGTGGTAAAATTTGCGATTTCGACAGGACATTTAACTACATATGTACATACATATATATGTTGACTAGAAAACGCCTATAGTTACACACAATTTAACGATGTTTTGCTGTTGTAGCATACTAAAGTGTTTTTCATATGAAAAGAACAAAACTGACAATACCTGTGACAATGGTCAAACTGGATAATATACGTTAAGGACAGGGAAACGTATGAGTTTGTATGACTAGGAATTAAAAGTGCAAAAAAACAGTTGAAGCGAAACAGGCAAGTAGCCAAATTATTAATATCTGGTGAACCGGCCAGACACTTTTGAAAAATAACCAAGAGGGCCAGTTACGGCCAGTGAACCGGAAAAATACCGGAAACCTGGAATTTTTGTTTCTGGCTAATTATTGGCACTTTTGAAGCAATAATACGGAACACTAATATTAATAGCTGATTCTTACAGACTTGACGTTTGGGCTAAGGAAAGGCTAATGTGTCATTAGAAAATCTCAGTTTTGCCCCGAGCCTAACACGAGCCGTAAATCTTGGTAATTATTTTGGAAGGCGCTCTTGCGTTCTGGGAGATTAGGTAGTTTCCGAGAAAATGGGTCAAAAATAACCAGACAGTGGGACTTGAAGGAAATTCAAAAACACAGGAAGTATATACTAAAATAAAATCCAATTTGAAACTGAGATGAAAATTATTTTACGTAACGCTGCACTTTTTTAAAAAAACTGTGGGCTTTAGCCAAAATTGGATAATAATATACGAATTTTTATTTACTAATAACAAGACACATGTCTAAAGTACACACTCAGTTCATATTTCTCTGTGTCTATTGCCGAGGAAATAGCTGTAAACCAGTACAGAAAAACTGTTGGCCACACTTGTTTTTCGCGGATTTATCTACATAAGGCAAGCTTACACACAAAAAATTGGACGTTATGAGCTGGGACTAGGACCTGCTTTGACGCTCATTGCCTGCCCAGTTATATATATGTACGTACCCTCAGCTTAAAGCGTTAAGGGTTACGGTTTTGCCTAGGAGTCTCGTGGACCCCCTCCCCTACGTCCTCCCCCCTGGACCCCGGTATTTGGCCTAGGGCCCAGGGATTCAATGGGGTCAAACGTATGAAATTGAGATTTTTACGTCTCTAGGGGTAATTTGAGCCCCTGAACACGAAAAAAATGTCTTTTTCCTAGAATAAATGGTCCTCTGCATAGAAAAGAGGGTCCCCTAACCGATCGGCAACCCGCTGTAGCCACTAGACTAGGTTAGTTGTCAGTGTCGTGTTAAACTACTGTTAAGGCAAAGCGAAAGTTTTCAATGAAACAGTAAGACCACTTGTCCAAAATGCATCCTAATACCTAATCACTATAATTTAGCTCCAAATGAAATTTTCAGCCAATTAGTGCCGCGCTGGTTACTCAACCTCAATTGAGTTAAACGGCGAAGTCAACTTGTTCGATGTTTCAGCCCCTTCCAAGTTGTGGATTATGGTCAAGTTTGTAGAATTCTCAAAGTGGGTGATCAGACGATCTTTCGTACTCTACTGTTGTAGCTCAGTTGTGACGGATATATATTTTCAGGTATATATGCCTTATTTGTCCTTAGAGTAGACTTCAGACTTACCTAGGTTTAGGCTTAGGGCTTAAATATGTTTTTCTCCTTCTCTGATCACCCACTTTAAGATACCCCCAATTTGTTGGGGCCTGGCGATACCCCTGTCAATATACGAAGAAGGAACTAGTATGTATGTACATTGCTATACTTGACTCAGATACAAAAACTGCAAATAATATGAAATAAAAATTGAAATAAATATATTCGTGTTCAGGGGCTCAAGTTACCCTTAGAGACATAAAAATTTTAATTTCATACGTTTGACCGGGACCCCATTTGACCCCTGGGCCCCAGGCCAAGTACCGGGGTCCCGGGGGAAGAGCGCAGGGGGTCCACGAGAGGCAAGTCATATGTGCTGAAGTACAAACAATAGATTCAGAGTAAGTAGATTCAAATCTACTCAGTATCCACCCGACAGAAAAAATGAAACTGAGGTCAGGTCGGTGTGGGTCCTGTTGCTGAGATGAACAATTTTTACAATTTCAAGTGCAAAATTTGGTGATGTCTTTATCTAGCAAATTTCTAACAAACCAGCTGATTCAGCACTTACAATCGTCACAGTTGTAAAACTAGTAAACTGAGGGGGGCGTTTCAGTAAGCGCTCTTAACACTTATGAGCTCATAAGTGGGCAACTTATACGTGCTCTTTCTGACAGGCCTCTATGATCTTATTAGCTACGAAAAACCGAGGGACAATACACATATTATAGCCTTAAAATTGATTGAGTGTGCTGCACTTTTTGATGCAACTAGAATTATGCGCCATCGACATCCCTAGATTCCCTTCAGGGTCTCTACACATTGACTCATCATCAAGGTCGCCCGGATTGGGCTAGGAATGATAACTTTATTTCGGTATTACCTATTGTCACGAGAGTTATCTCCCCACAAACCTCCACACGGTCAAGTCTATGTGCCACGTCATATCAAGAGTACATAATTGTATATGATAATGGGATCCTATTATGTACCCTTGGTCATAACATTGTAGTATGCTCAGGTTTGTGACGTATTTTGAAGATAGTCGTAGGTTGTTGTGGTCTTTAATGTTTAATACTCAATACCCAACACTGCAAAAACAAGTTATAATTTGGTTAAAGTTTTTGCTGCCGCCACCTCAGTGGCGGCAGGGCTTTATATTACTTTTCGTTTTCTAATTACATGTAAGCATTGTTCTGCATCAAAATACAATTAAAGTATTTGGTCATATAGTGGGCATAGGGCTTTGTTAACTTTGAATAGAAGTTTTGAAATGTTTTGACTTATGTTTTGAAATGGTTTGACTTACCTACTTTGATGAGTCGTTTTTTTGCCGAAAAGTGCCTATCCGGTTTGGGGGGGGACGACGACGACGTCCACTAATAATTCTTTGATCGTTCCGTTTTGTATTGTAATTCTTTTAACAAATTAATTGTACAACGTTTGAGACCTATTAAAATAATAATAAATTAATTAGAATAATTAATACGTTGCGAGTGTAAACCTAGCCCCCTCATTCTCTAAAGCGGCATAGCATAAGTAGGAGTGAAGCAAGATAGGCCTGTTAGAGTATTTAAAGGGTTTTACGAAAGCTTAGCATTGGCCCAGTAGCTCAAATGGTAGAACACTGGTTTAGAAATCCATTGATGGGTGGTTCGAATCCCTCTTGGGTCATTTCGATGAAGATGCGCTCTTTCTTCCAGTAAAAAGCCTTGGGGTGGATTTCACGAAGGTGGTTTTACTAAACCATGGTTTTACGTACGTTTTTATATGATTTGCACATAATTTCATTACGAAATATGGTTCGATTCGTTACGATTTTTGTAGATTTTCTAAAACCATGGTTTTAGCGCAGTTGAAATTTGAAATCTGCCGCACAGCAGGTCTTTGTTTTGCTGAAATTTCAGCTGAGCTAAAACCATGGTTTAAGAAATTCGTAACGAATCAGACGACATTTCGTAATGAAATTATGTGGAAATCATATAAAAACGTACGTAAAACCATGGTTTAGTAAAACCACCTTTGTGAAATCCACCCTTGATGTCTTGAAAGAACCCCCTTGCTGTCTTGAAAGAATTCCCTTGCTGTCCTGAAAGAACCCCCTTGCTGTCTTGAAAGAATTCCCTTGCTGTCCTGAAAGAACCCCCTTGCTGTTTTGAAAGAATCCCCTTGCTGTCTTGAAAGAATCCCCTTGCTGTCTTGAAAGAACCTCTTTGCTGTCTTGAAAGAATTCCCTTGCTGTCCTGAAAGAAGCCCCTTGCTGTCTTGAACGAATACGAATTCCCTTGCTGTCTTGACATGGCGAGACGTTCTAATCAATTAATTATAAATAAAATAAAATAATAATTGCAAGTTTAGAGTATGAACCTAGCTCTCTCATCCTCTAAAGCGGCATTGTATAAAAGTGAGTGTGAAGTAAAATAGGCTTATTTAGTAGTGAAAGGATTTACGAGAACTCAGCATTAGCCCAGTAGCTTAAATAGTAGAGCACTGGTCTGCAGATCCAGAGATGTTTGGTTCGAATACCCCTTGGGTAATTCCGATGAAGATGCTGTTTTCCTTCCAGTAAAAACCCCTTTGCTGTCTTAGCATGGCGAGATGAAAGTAAAATAGGTAGTATCTAAGCTTCTATTTAAAACTATAGTTACTGTTCGGCTCGATCTTTAATTTTAGTTTAAACTGTTTTTATTGAAATTAATGTATTAAGGCCAAAAATAGTTGACCTTTATATTTTTTAAGTAACCCCAAAAGGTAGTTTAAGTAAGCCTGTTTAATTTTAGGATATTTGTTACAGTAGTTGCTTTAGCAGTCGGAATCAGACGCTTAAAATTTTCAATTTTAGCAAAGTAATAGTTTTTGGCCCTACTTGGTAGTGACATCATCGTCCATGCTGTGTTTCTGTTTATGCGCAACAATTGTTTAGAATCAGTTATTTAGAGCTGTTTGGTAATTAAAATAGATATAATACCAAACCTTTAACTAGCATTTGTTAGTTTTTTACAGTGTTTGCATGATTAAAAGTTGATGCATATGATAATGCAGGCTAATCTTAAAGAATTTTATTTTTCACTCAGAGCCGAGAATCTGAGATAATTTTTCAATTTTGCAATTGGCCAAAAACGGAGAACAATGTGACACAATTGAGGTAAATCAAAAAATTTAGCAAGAAAGCTTAAATTGAGATATTGTATTAATATATGTAGCTAATATAGCCGGAGGTTAAAAATTACAGGCATTACAGGCATGATTTTTTACTTAGCTTTCACATTGACGTTTGTTAAAAATTATCGGGGAATTATTGTATGTGTTCAGGAATTTGTTGGCGGCAGGATTAAACTTTGTAAAGCTCGTATGTGTCAAAAGCATAAACTTACTCTAAAAGTTTGCATGAAAATCCTGCTTGTTATGTCGAAAAGTGGGTTTAAAACGCTAGCAGTACCAAGCAAGTTTAGTTTTCGGTTCAGTGAAGTCTCTGTGCGGCAGTTGCCTTGCTCTTGTTTTGTTGTGTTTGATTAAAAGTAAAACAGAGTGTTACCCTGACTTTTGTGCTACATTCGGAGCAAAAGTTTACAAATCGGTTGTCATACTCTTCACATTCTTGTGTGACTTTTGTTTAAAGGCGAGAGTACATAATAGGATTACATGTACACATATACAGTCTTGTCAAAGGTTATAGTTGAATTGAAACAGACTTTTTTACTTTTTGCATAATATAGGCATTCTGGTGAAACTAGTTTTTTGGCACTTGTGCTGTAAATGAGAGTTAGGGCCTATGAGACTCGGGGGCTGTGGTGTAGTGGTAGCATGCTTGACTTCGAAGCAGGCGGCCCGGGTTCGATTCCCGGCGCCTCCATTTCTTTCATTCTTTCTAAATTGGGGCATCCTCTTTCTATTCAACACTTGAAAACCACAAACTATATACTCCGTCCGTACCTAAAGCCAAATCATCAAGGAAACAGTATGCGGACCTATTAATAAACTTCCAATGTTATATGCTCGTAATGAAGTTTTTTCAACATAGCGACAATTAAATTTGAAAGTAGTAACAATTTTGCAAAAATAAACCGGTAAGGTTATTAGTTTACTAGGAACCGAAGCCAAATGTAATTTTTCAATTCCACAACATTTGGTCTACAAGTAATGTGATAAGGAAAACTATGTTCTACAAAACTTTCTGAAACTTATCTTCAGGGATGACTTTAAGTAGATACCAAACAAAAAAGCGACAGCTAAAAACGAGCTTTAAATTGTTTTCGCCAAAACTTTTTTCAACTAACAAGACCATACTTTTTGGATCCTCGGACTAAGGTTCAGTCCCACCCGCATTTATCAATGTCTGATCCGTGAAGGGCCAAATAGACATCTCGCGGCAAGTGTAATTTCATGCCACGGGCTTAAATGAAGCACGTTTTTTTATTAGGAATAAAACTACTCCGCAGGGAGTTACAATTTATCCGGCCCTAAGTTCAGCTGAAAAACGCAGGCCCATTTTGACACCTGTTAGGTCGATCTATCATCGGTGACATGTAATTTAGCAATGTCACTTAAATTTGTAATTTTGCTGAGTGTGACCTCGAAATATAGTAATATCAGCTGAAGATGAAAAACAATTTTTTGACATCAATGATCGCTTGACCGACTAATTTTTTTATTTATTCATAATTTCAGCAAAGAAAAAATTTTATGCCTACTAGAATAACTTCTTAAACTTGATCATGAAGCATACCTACCTACAAATCAAAATCAAGATTTTTCTGTAAGAAAAAAATAGTTTCGCAGGTTTTTTTCACAAAAAAGTGAGAAAAAAACCAGTAAGGAGTCGACTAATAGAATTGCTGCGGCTGAAAAAATCGTATTAGACAATTACAGCCTACAGCAAAACAAGTAGGCCCCAAAAGGGGCAAGGTTCCTTCCCCGGTGTCTACCTTTCAGGTTTAAATGAATTGGTTCTTTATTCCATACCTACCGTAAGCTATACTTCGTATATATCTTACTCTACTTTATAACTACTAACTAGCTCCTATTCTTACTTAATCGAAATACGTAGTATTTACAAAAAAGTGCTGCAGGATGTTAAGCATCCCGCTGCACGAGCCATTTGCCTCAAAAGTGACACTTTGATCTGAGCTGAGCAAATCAGCTCTAAGAACAAGAAGCGATACGCAGTGTTTTCTAATGGCTCTTATATACTGTTGGTGAAACATCCCGGTGCCGAGTTTGAAAAAGTACGCTGTTACAGCAGTGTACATCGATTATTGATTTTTCTGCATATACGCAGACAAAAATCAGCAGCCAGCTCCCAAGCTGAAAATACACGTAAAACATACTGGCTATGAAGCCTGCTCAGTAGCGTTAAACGCTATGTGCAGTTAATTTCAAAACAATAGTTCCTTCT
>JASANF010000465.1:0-42433 GCA_030248245.1 Trissonchulus sp. WLG1_4
AAAGGTATATACATGTCACCTTGATTGCTTTTGCGACACTAAATCCTTTACAAATTTTCACTACAATGAATTGAAATTACTCTAGATAACTTCTCATTCCTACACCAAATACTCTTTCATCATAACCAACGCAATAAATTTCCACACAATCTTGGTCTTACCAATTGTATTTTCACTGAAAATCTATTTGGAAATTTAGCCAATGTATTACTATTACTTTTCCTTTGGCAATCAGGCGCCCCTTTTCCACCCTAAGGACAGCCTGCACGGTATCCTGTTTGTTTTGGCGTGCCAAAGTCACCGCACGTCCCAACTGCCACGCTCTGCTGAGACTGTTAGGCACGGCACAGTCCACCACTTGTGCGGGGGTCAATGGGGCCAAACACAACCCAGAGGCGCAGCTAAGAACGAAATAAAAAAAACAAAAATTTACAAATAAAGATAAATAAAAAAGATAAAAAAATTGCATTTAGAAGGCTTGATTAAAATGACTGTTGACTTAAGGTGGTAGTTACGTTTTCGACAGTTTTTATAACGTGCTATAACTTTTGATTGACTCAATGAACTTAATAGCTGTCTTTTTCACGTTAAAGTACTTGACTGAAACTACACTTATGCACATTATCTAGCTTAAATCTGTAACAAGCTAGTCTACATACACTGATAAAGTAGTCAAATTTCGTGAATTTTTGCATTTTTCATGTTTTGCTTGTAAAATTGACAGTGTAATTTCAAATAATTTCATTCTTTACACCAACATAGTCAATAACAGGGTGAATTTTAATGCTAAGTTTGGTGCATTTATATGATGGCGAAATGAAGTTACGGACCTTCAATTTTGAATTTTTTCGAATTTTGAAAAATATTCAAATTTTTGAATCTAATTTTTTCACGAAATGGGCTAAATTAATACAAATAAAAAAATTGATACATCACAAATTTTCTAAAAAACAGGTAAAATAACGCATTAAAAGATAGCAACATCGAGACTTGAGAATTAGTCCACGGAAGTACATTTTTACAGATTTCTGTGAATGAAATTGATGTAACGCTAAATTTAAGCCAACAAAATTTTTGAAATTTTAGCATAAAGTAGACACATATGTGTGCCAATTTATCCAAAATTTCGAACAAAATCCGTCTAGTAGTTGTCAAGTTTTGCGGACTTTTGTGAAATGCATTTTAGTTCAAAAAGAAATGTTGCATAAATGTGACGTAATCTCAAAAAGTGAAAAGCGAAAGGATAAGTTTTGGCATCTAAATTGAAGGTTTTTGACATGCCCGTGTGTCATTTTTTTCTTTTTTCAATAAACGGCCTTTTTGACTAGCTACCACTCTGGCTTAGCTAAACATAAAATTTACAAAAAATTGTCGTAACTGGCTGAAAAATATTTTCTGTGAAAATTAAAAATGATTGTTTCAAGCTATTTTAGCAAGCACTTATCTCATAATAATTTATAGTTTCCTAAATTAATATGCGTACTATAAATTATTGATTGAAAATTAATCGTAAGTTGTCAAATGTTACTCCTGCAAAATTGTCGAAAACGTTACTACCACCTTAATGAATGCACTAGACACAATTTACGTCAACTGTATATCCGACTACTTAATACGAGGACTACGTAGCACGGAAGTCGGTGTCGTCACTGACTACTGTGTAGTATATAATCCCATGCTTCACAACGAACACGGTCCACTGATTTTTTATCAGTCGAAGTCGTATGCTTCAAGCAACGGCAGGGGCAAGAAAGTGGGAGATACTAATTTTTAAAAAAGTATCATCGTCAAACAAGCATGCATCCAGTTGAACTAGTCTAAAATAAACGCACTAATCTGGAATACTTGAAATTACCTCTTGAACAGATTTACCTACCATACTCTAGCAATCTAAAAACTAAACCGTAATATTGCAGTTGTTGGTTTTACTGCGATAGTGCGATGCGTAAAATTCTAGTCTTGCCTCACCCGTCTTCAATGCACAAAAGTCGCGCACAGTTTTCCAAAGCTTTGGGGCTGGGGCCATCGTAAATGATTCGGATGACACTTTTGTACGAGGCTTGACACGCTGGGTAGAGGGAGAGTCCCGTCATAGAACTTGTCACCATCTAAAAAATGTAAGGTCAGGTCGGGTCGGGCTTAAAGTTTAAAATCAGTTGAGATCTCTTAAGCTCGGTTCATAGTTGTCCTTAGGACTAGAAAGACAGGGACAAGGACAAATTTCGGTTAGCGGGTACAGAGCATTGACTGAATGATTTCGTCTAATATTTTTTGCATACGAAGTGGGCTAGTGTCCAACATTCTTCATACAAAAATGCGGCTCGCTAAGTTTGGCAGTTTTCTTGAAATCGCTTAAAGGGTACGGATAAGGATGAGTAGGAACTGGGATTTAAATTTAAGTGTTAATTTGAACTTGTCCTTAACAAACTTTTGAGCAATACGTTCTCTACCTGATACGTATATATTCCATTATTCATATACGGCAGGCAGATTAAAATAGAACAATTTTACAATTTACGTTCTGATGCGTTTGATGTTGACACGTTATCATCAGTATCTACAGTCTACAGTAAGCTACTTATACCCAGCACCAGGCAAAAAAAGTAAAGCTTAAGTAGTACATTAGTCGTTTACTCCTAAAAATAGTTGAAAAATATGTTTAATCAAGGATATGTATCAAATGCAGATATCTAAAAATATCCTGAAAGTTCATCAGAACAGACATTTTAAAAAATAAGCCTTGACAAGATTTAGAAGTTAAAAGAAGCGAAACATCTGAGTTGACATCATGATTTAGTGTTTTTCACAAAGAATGCTAGAATTAATTTGGAGTTGAAGTTTCACAATGTCGAAAACAGAGCTACTAAAATATGTAGCGCAGACGAAAAAGCCGAAACGTAGACCTACATAAGCCAAAACAATTCTGTCGACAAAAGTTCAATAGCACACCAAAGTGAGTGTGATGTTATGTCAACGATTTTCGAAATTAATATTTATTGCTTATTAATTTTATGTGTGGTAATTTAAGAGCGTGTCAAACGACCTATTCAATTTTTGAGACTAACTTGGGAAAAGGTCAATTTATTTGACGACCCTGATATTAATAGAAAAACTGCGTAAAATCTAGACGGCGCACGCGTTCGATTTTCAACTAAGGCCTAACTTAGACCTTTCAATAACTAGATTTAAAAAAAATCAACTGTTTCAAGTTGGGCGGTTAAGCCGCTACAAAAGCTGTCATTATCAAACATTCAAGAAAACCGTTGTCTCGACAAAATTTCATTCTACAAAATTTAACACCATCAAATATGTTCCAAAAAATGTAGGTTAACTTGGCTACACAGAAATGATAGGATTGTCAATACATTTACTTTTTCAAGGAATAGGACCTAGAAAACGTAGTTACCAAATACCAACTTTAGCCATATTCGCTAGAACGTCAAATTAATACAATAATACATATAATATAAACAAATTCTGCATATTCAATAAAATAAGTAAAAATTAATGCAAACTAATTATCTCCTACTTGCAGTTCGGGAAAAGCTCGGCCCATAAGATCAGCATCCACAATCTTGAGGTCGTTAGGCAAGCCAATCGCAAGTGGCTCCAAGGAATTGACACCTCCTATTTCAGCTAAAACATAGAATAATATTTACAGGTACGATAATACTGCCGGCTACTATCGATATTGTCAATATTAAAATATGAAATTGGTGAATAAGCGTAATCAAATCAGAAGTTCTTAACGGGAAATCAAACGGCAAAACATGAAGTGTATCAATTTAGGCTTTGACTAACTATTTGCAACAGTTCGAGCTGCATATTTCATTCGATCTTATAAATGAACAAAACACGTTGTCACAGAATATGACCTTAGTTACACGAAAGTCACAAAATGGTAAAAGGTTTACTTATCTCTAGTGACCGGTTTATACTTTTTTCGACACAAGGACCTGCACAAGGATGAATTTTTCAACAACTGATGCGAATAACTCACATTAATCATATTTGTGCGAGATGGATACAGAAGTAGTATATATTATATAGAGTACCCAAACCAGGACCGGTTGGGGACGGGGACGGGGACGGGCCCAGAATTCTGGGCCGGCCCAGAATTGGGGACGCTCGGGCTTAATCCGGCCCAGAATTTGGGACGCTCGGGCTTAATCCGGCCACGAATTGGGAAAGCTCGGGCTAAATCCGGCCCAGAATAGGGGACGCTCGGGCTTAATCCGGCCCTAAAAATCATTGCCAGATACCATTTTTGAAGCTCTGCAACTCGACAATGTGACCAGGTACAGAAAAGTTGTTGAAAATTCAGGGAGAACGTTTTGCAGGCTTTTAGGCGCTGTATACAGTACATTTTTAACAACTACCGATTCCCCGCCAAATGGAGTGCAAATCACCGCTTTGAACAAAGTCGAAAAAAGTTGATTTTTTTCTCAAGTTTGAAAATTCATGTTTCAATGCTTTAGGTTGTAGGCAGTGTAACGTAGTACTATAGTAACACTCCATATGACTTTTTATTGACTTTTATATTTATAGTTTATATTATGCGGTAATAGTTTTTTCTATATTTTATTTACTTTGAGCTGTTGTCGATTTTTGTGTGGCCAAAGTGTTCTGCGGTTATAGTTAGTTAGTTAGTTTAAATACAAAATCTGGAAGCAATTTGTGGTACAACACTGTTTGAATATTGACAGCAATGAAGGGAAAATTAACTAATTTAAGACTACATTCAAGTATGCAAAAACAATGAAGCAGGGCGTCGCCACAAATTTTGGCGTTCCGCGGTACAATGATTCAAGTTTACCGCAAAAAAATAATACGTAGCCGGAAAAAATTTAAAAAAAATTTTTCAAAAAGAGTAGTGTAGAAATAGTTATGGTGTTATTGGGCTTCAATTTCAGTGGCCTTTTCTTTTATGTGCGAGTTTACTTAAAAAATTGAGTATGTTTGAGTTGAGTTTCATAACGGTTAAAGCAATTTGGTCTGCGTACCTTGGATGGGTCAGAATCGACCTGTATTTTTTTCCCCGCGACCGTATTTTTCCCCCTTAAATAGGGGTAAAAAAATACGTTTATTTTTCGATTTACATAAAATTAGTAATGCAAAGAAAAACTAAAAAAGTTTAATATGTGGTTTTGTAGAGCAACTGCGCGAGGTATTGTTGGAAAAAAGTTTGCCCGAGAAACTTAATCCAGGAAAGCAAAAAACCTTGTACTCATATTTTGTATTTTTTACCCCATCTGACTATATTACATTTGTCAAAATGCACACCGATAAACTTTAGATTTATTTTTTCTTTAATGTACATAAAATAAAAGCTTTAATGTACAAATATTTGCATCGACCCTAGATAATATAAACTGATAATCTGAACAGAATAGTTCTAATAAGTGGGCTCATGAAATTTTAGTCTTCTAATTGAGCACCATAATTTCGATATCTCATTGAAGCTTTAATATAATAAAATATGTAAATACTATGTTGAAAACTTATTAAGTAGTTCTACAACATTAGGTAATGCTAATTGATCTTATGGTCTAAGTGGTACGAAATACTTCCTGTATACAGCATCAAATAAGAAAATGATTAGCTGAATAACAGTATCAATTATTTATGAAAAACTTTGCGATAATCCATTATTGTACAATCGTTTAAGGGGGTAGTGTCGCGAAAGCAGTTTTGCTCATAGGTTGCAAAAAGAGATCCTTTTGCTTTGAACCTGTACGTTCACAGAGAAACTAGTCCAATGCTATACTGTGTTGAATAAGTACTGCCAGAACCAGACATTAGACTACCAATATCTACCAATATCTTAAGCCAATCACCGATTGTAAGCCAGACATCACACAATAAGGACATGAAAATTCCAAAAATTAAGCCAGATATCAGATTGGCCAGCTTGTAAAGTACACATCACGTGTCGACGCACAGTTTTTTTGCCACAAATAAGAAAAAAGACAAGCAAAGCCTAATGCAAAAAGAGCTTGGAAATGTCAAACCTATATTTTCACTTTGGGAACCAAAATCTGCTGCGCAGCCAGGGTTTTTTTTTGGGCAAAATACGGGGCAAATGCTCACGATTTTGAAATTTTGCTCACGAAATTGAAATTTTGCTCAAATTCTGCTCACCGCTCTGAAGGGACCCCCCCTTGATTTTTATGGTCCGGCTGAAAAAATTTTCGATAGGTCTCCAATTGACAAAATTTGGCCTAAAAATCAAAAATTTCTCGAAATTTTTATCTGGGGGCTGCCGCCCCCAGACCCCTGCAACTTCATGGCTTACTATTCCTTGTTATTAAGCCTATGCATGTTTACAAGAGTACATTATGCTGCATTTACTTGTGTAATACACTGTCTGATGTGACGTTCCTATATCTTTTCATTTTCCTGCCTGAAAACATTTCTGTTACGTCTCCAGTTCACCAAATTTGGCCTGAGATTTGAAAAATCTCAATTTTTTGGAGGGGGGGCGCTGTCGCCCCCACACTTCCGCAACAGTGAATTTATTAAGTCTATTTTACGCACGGTGCCCAATGGCAAAAATTTTGTAATATTTCCAGATTTGGTAGCTTTTGGACCCTCGCTGGCCCAGCAATTTAGTACTTTTTGGTGTTTTTATGTTTGAGCTCCAGTTTCACTTCACAAAAATTTACGTTATTTTTGAACGAAATGTGCTGATATGTGTCACTTTTGGCGTTAAACTGCAATAATCCCGTTTTTCTGGGTACGCGTCTGGCGATAACGTAAACTAGCAAATTTACGATTTGCTCACCGATCTGAAATTTTGCTCACTGAAATTGAAATTTGCTCAATTTTACTCACGATTTTTTTTGAAAAAAACCCTGTGCGCAGCAGATAGTCATCTGCACGAAGTAATATCGTCATCAAGTTGCAGCTTTTGTTCATGTATTGAACTGCATGTTTTGTTTATTAAAAGTCGCACGCGCAAGTATAGCCATGCTAGTGAGAATCAAAATCACTGATTTCGAACCACATCAAAAAAATGCAAACTGTACACAGCAATATTTTCAATAACATAGGGTTACTGCAATCCCGTTTCATTGATGACCATTCTAATTCATACATATGTTTGCGTCAACCGGTCGTCCATAAATCTCTGACAACTGCTCATTGCTATAAAATGTATCAACTGTTGATGCATTTGGACAACTTTTGTAAGCTCGCTTATGCCTTAAATGTCGGTCCCTACGTCGACTACGTAGCAGCTTTTCGTATGCTTGATGATCGGAATAATGAAGTCAATTTCATTGGGTGCATTGATATTGCCATTTATAAAGGCTGCAAGTAACGCCGTGTTTGCCATAAAAATGCACTCTGAGCCTACATGTTTGTGTTGGCTCTTGTAGTGGTAGTAGTCTTATTTGTGACATCGTGCCAAAAATTCCATTTTATCTTTATTCTAAATTACGGTTTGTGTGAACTGTGAACAGTGGATAATTGAGACTATATATGTAAATAATGTGAGATGAACTTTTAAAGTGGGACCAGTGTGAGACTTTACTGCAAGTTTACTATGTAATCAGTCAGAGGAAAATATATCGAATGTTATGAATATTAGATGTGATAAAAAATTTTTGTAACTACTATTTCATTGTGTTTAGACATAATATGCAAATGAGCTTCGGGTTTTGTGTGTACTTAAACCGTACGTTACGTACGTGCTTTTACGTACGTAGGTAGTTACAATGACACATAGACAATGAACAGAGCTGTAGAACAGACATTTGGAAAGCACACTGACGCTCACCTGCAACCGCACAATTGCACTCATCAAAATGCACAGAGACGCACACAGAATTCTCATTTAGTTGCACGTTATGAAGCCTGCTGCGCTGTGGCGCAGCAGGAAAAAATGAAGGTTCGTTTTTCATTAGATTTTAAAATAAGCGTCTAATTTTTCACAATTTATCATTATTGCTGTGAATACTTCACTGTTTACGCACAGTTTCACAGTTCAAACAGGTATCACTCCGCAACCACTCAAGCAATTTGCACTAAATTTTGTGTGCATAAACTACAACATATGTCCTTTTAGTCTATGTAAACAAACGAAATAAATAAATTGATAATTGTGACGAAAAAATCGAATGTGAATAGGTTTTTAAAACGGCATTTTTCCGACTTTGCGACTTCACTGCAAACAGTATACGACATCAATTTTGATAAAACTTGGCGAAAATACTTGCCTCAACATATATTTTCAAAATATATAAAGAACGATGTGTTATCTGTTTCTAAAAATGTTTTACGGTTACGCAAAATCGACTGCTTTCGCGACACTGCCCCCTTAATGAACATCACAGGAGTTGACGAGCGTACTAGTGCGATGTAGTAGTGCGAGACTTTCGAAAGCAAAGTACTCCCAAAAGTAAATAACTTGTCGCCCGTTTCGTGCTGAAAATTAAGTAGTATTATGCTGAAATTAAGTAAGCGTTTTGCTAAAAGGTTCAGTCTTAAAAAATAGGTATTGAAGTTTCATATAAACATTCACACATGATCGTCAGTAATAAATTTCTTCTACAGTTTTCAGCCGAGAGCCCACTTAAAGGAAGTCACTGGTCACTGTGAAAAAACATACAGAGCGCACACGTTTACGCTTCCAGCCGGGAGCCCACTTAAGGGAAGTCACTGGTTGCTATTAAGCTTCAATACCTACACTAACTTTATTAATGCAAAGGGTAAAACGAAACAAGATATGGTGCAGTTTCAGGGGGTACATCTACAATTAACTTTACGCACACATCATATTTTGTGCATTCCACCTTGTACAAAAATTCTCGACCGTTGGGAGTTCGAGACAATATACGTTTTCTTTTTTGTGTCTGTGGGACAGGATTATTATCTAATTTACCAGTGGTGGCTGACCAGCTGAGGGATAGATTTGTTTATATGTACGTTTAGTAATCGAAAATGAACCAGTCAGCTCCAAACGCAATACCAGCCTCGATTCATCGTTCGGTGATTGTATGTTTGTACAGATACCATCCAGTACTGCGTACGGATGAATGTTGCACAACATATGACAAAGTTACTTTTAAACCAGCGCAGAAAAAATCTGGCGGCTTTCAAGTACTGCGATTTGTCAAAGTTGGCGGAAACGTTGGAAATTGATGTCCGTGAATTTGTCGATGATGAGAAAGAGAGTCCAAAACCAATGATTTTCATTTTTGTCAAACGTTGGGAAAGCACTCCAAATGACTAAGCCAGTAACTAAAAAGGTTCCCAACCTAAAGCTTTTTAAAGTCGTCTGGAATTCCCACATCTTCAATTTTAGATATCAACTTCTGGAGGTGGAATGCAAACGACGACATTCAAAATTAAAAAACAAAAGACCAAAATCAGATAAAATAACTAGCAAACAGAAACGGCAAACGACTAAACTATCTGTGTAGATTATGGTTTTATATAGTTGATTTTCATTGATAACTTGTCCAGACTATAGGGACTATCCGAGCTATAATTTTTAAATGCTAGTTTGTGTTTATACATGTTAAAAACGTTTATTTGGTTGCAAATTCATAAAATTAGGTTCACGTTACTAGTAACAAACTGAATATATTATTGGTTATTAGTTTAAAACTGGGACTATATGTAGTTAATAGTATCTAGTAGTTAAAACAATGTTGTTGTCCCCCCTCTCCACATATGTAAGCTATGGGGTCCAAATTGCGCACTGTTACTACCCGGTACTGAAATTTTTTGTCATAGTTTTTATCAAAATTACCGTACTGGTATGACGAAATGTAAACGAAAGAAAAATGCGCAAGGCTTTTATCAAGTTTACTTTGCATGCATGGAGTATATTTACATGCATACATGGAGTATATACTCTATATAAATACATGCAAATATGAATACATGAAATTAAAACTTAGTTTATATGTCAATTATACCCTTTCACCGGTGGACCGTCTGGATACGCAGTTTTAAGAAAATAGTTGTCTCTTCGCTTCCCTTCCACTGTTCTGACCCACCTCGTAGCTTCTCCTGTCCACCCTCTGATTCCAACCACATCATTGAATTTCCTCCACTTGTAAATTTTAATTCACCGCCGATCGACACTTCTTCAGTGAAATTTGGATCAGAAAGAGTCAACTGAATCAAATTGTTCACCAAATTTTGACCTCCAATGAAAGTAAATTTCTTCTCCACCGAGTCGCCCTACTCCAGGGGAGTAAAGTTAACAGCTTCGTTAACTGCTAACGAGATATTGTATCCAAACTGAAGCCCCCCAGGATAGGTAACGACGAGATCACCAGGACATTGTTTGATAATACTAAAACAAATATTATACATTATTCAAACGAACCTCAGGATCAATGAGCCAGTCCCTGTGACGACAATGAGCAAGTGGGCACTGGCCCATTGGTAGAAGGAAAATATCAAAACATAAATCACGCAGCTTGTTGTGTTGTGGCAACAGCTAGGTACTACATACCAAATTTTGACAATAGAATTGCTAGCTGAAGCCCAACAGTAGTTTATCCAATATAGATTTAAATCTGCAAAATGCGCACCGAAAACACTACGAGCAGGTCCTATGTACAAGTTTGGAATGTTTAATCCCTGAATGCGATAACGAGATTCTTTTTTTGGCGATATGGTGAAGCCGGCAATCAGGAATG
This sequence comes from Trissonchulus sp. WLG1_4, assembly GCA_030248245.1. NCBI lineage: Eukaryota > Metazoa > Nematoda > Enoplea > Enoplida > Ironidae > Trissonchulus > Trissonchulus sp. WLG1_4. The sequence goes on from JASANF010000465.1 coordinate 10,659, forward strand.
TTTGAAAGACAAACATTAAAATTTTTATGTGTGGAACCTAAAGTGTTTGAAATACCAATGGCATATTAGCATTGGTAACTATTCTGCGTGAAGAAGTTCCCCCCATAGTTTTCTAGTGCATTCTCGATGACATCGTTGAGTGGGACTCGGGTACAGTTTTCATAAATGTTGTTGACTGAAAATGCACCTACCCCATAATTTTGAATTTGTTGAATTGCCGGCCATACCGTATGCACCATATTATTGGGCCATGGTATACTAGCTAGCTGAAATCTCTGGGCGTTCTCTATTCTCAAGTTTAAGGCACCAATATGATTACCCGTTATCGCATTCAGGTCAATGAAATTTTTAAATGTTCTCATACCTTCTTCCGTTAAAGTTATTGGCGTTATAACACCCCCCCGGATCGTTAATATGTACAGGCATTTTCATACAAAAAGTCAATAAAATAAATATATAAATAAAATAAGCAAGTATTATATACATAATGTATAAAATGAATTACCAAACACACAGAGCAAAAATTCATATCTAAAACAATAAAACAAAAAGCGAAATTGTAAATTATATAATGTAGCAAAATAAAAATAAATAGAAGACGAATTATTCTGAATTAAATACTAAAAATCATATACGTAATATGATTTTTATTTTTACAACGTACTATATTTTTAGAAAGTATAGTAATATAGTATTTTTAGAAATTTCACACATTTATAGATCCTTACAAGCCTACTTATACCGGCTCTACCTATAAATATTAATGAAATAATAGTAAAATAAATAAAACCTAATAATAGTAAAATAAATAAAAACTAAATGTAGCAATAATGAAGAAAAATATTAAAAAGTATAAAATTAATTAAATTACAAATAAATTGCATACAAAAATAAGCAAAAGATTGTATACTAAATTATCATTCCGTAACAAACACTAACTATAACCGCAGAACAGTATGGCCACACAAAAATAGACAACAGCTCAAAGTAACTAAAATATAGAAAAAACTATTACCGCATAATATAAACTATAAATATACAATTCAATAAAAAGTCATATGCAGTGTTACTATAATACTACGTTACATGCCTAGCCCCTAAAGCATTGAAACAAATACAATACGTAGTAACTGCAAGCTTGGCACAGCCTAGATAAGAACTTGTAAAATTTTACCACCCAGGTTGAACATAAATTTTTCCAGCTTTGTTCAAACCACCAAATGGCCCTCCATTTTCTAAGGAGTTGAAGACAGACGCGACATAGGTAAATGCATATTCCTAAACAGTGGTAGGTAGTCTACCAACAGTGCCACTTACAGCTAATACGTGTTACTACGTGTCCGGATATGAATTTTCAAACTTGAGAAAAATCAACTTTTTCTCGACTTTGTTCAAAACGGTGATTGGCACTCCATTTGGCGGGGAATCGGTAGTTGTTAAAAATGTACTGTATACAGCGCCTGAAAGCCTGCAAAAAGTTCTCCCTGAATGTTCAACAACTTTTCTGTACCTGATCACATTGTCGAGTTACAGAGCCTCAAAAATGGTATCTGGCAATGATTTTTATAGCTTAATTAAACTTTGTGGTTCTTTAAATTGGGTACTGAACCGAATGGTCTGACAAAGCGGGGTAATCTAGTCCGTAACCTATTGGAGTGTTGGATTAATAGAGATATCTTATCCGATACCCTATTGGAAGGCCGGATGAAGCGGGATGTCTTTTATCCGGTACCCTATTAGAGGGCCGGATTAAGCCCGTCCGTACCCAATTCTGGGCCGGATTAAGCCCGAGCGTCCCCTATTCTGGGCCGTATTAAGTCCGAGCGTCCCCAATTCTGGGATGGGATGGGATGCAAGATTGGAACTTCCGCCCCCATAATTCTTATGACTGTGCACTCTGGCTACAGGCATACTCAGCGAATTATGGACCCTCCACATACTCTCCTGATGCTATACTAACTATTAGGCTAAGGGTGACAAACAACAGTATGGATATATATACCTAAAGTAGACGGCCCTTATAGCCATACATGTAACGGGGTCAAAATTTTTGGGGGGATGAATCTAACAGCGCCTCAGGGTTCAGATAGTAATACTTTTTTAGAATTTGTTTTGTGCAACGGGTTCGGCCAGTGTGCTGATTGGCGCACGCGGGGCCGCCTGTGTGCAGATTGGAGCACGTGCACAGGCGTCTGCCAATCAGAAGCGGAGCTCGCTTCTGATTGGCCAGCCACATGTTGCACAGAATGTCAAAATGTGGCTTGAAAACGACGAGCGCATCTGCCTGCGCTATAACACATGCAGAAAGGAGAGTGTCTCAGTCTTCTTCAATATAGAGTGAGACGCTATTATGTACTCTTGGTACGATTGTAGCAGCTAGCCATTCAACTGGTATTTTACCAAACAAAAATGATAGGTTAAAGATAATTTGAAGTACGGGAATAATAGAATCACCAACTTTGCGCCACAAGAAAGTAGATATATCATCCGGACCAGCACTTAATTTACCAGGACTACGTATTAGAGCAGTTTGAATTTCAGATTCAGTTAGTATACCATTGTATAAATACGATGTTGCATTATACGACGAGCAAGGCACCGATCGTAGATTATCAGTAACAAAAACACTTTGAAAGAACACACTGAAAGCATTTGCCTTATCTATGTCAGAAATATATACACTATCGCCATTTGAAGACCTAATTGCTGGAATAAAATCTTTGGCATTTACATTAGATCTCATAATATATGACCAAAATTTACTAACAGATCCGGAATTTAACACTTCCAATTTCTATCTCATGTTCCAATTTTTTTCCTGGAGATACTTTTTGATATTTTTAACACTTGCCTTCCATTTATGGTAATCATGATCTAACTTGGTTCTTTTGAACTTTTTCCAAAGTTTAGACTTTTTATTCCGAAGCTGATTTCGAAGCTTGTCGGCTGGTTTATTCGACAAACTATGGCGTTCGATTGGAACATAGCACTCTATAGCTACATCTACAATACATTTAAATATAGAATATAAATGTTCAGCATCCATATCAATTTCAAAAATCAAATTCCAGCTGGTAGAAAGTAAAAAGTCTCAATGGTATTATAGTTTGCTTTTTTGAAATTTTTTTGGTTGGTGGGTTGACTACTTTTTCAGACGCTACCACATAAAAGGTGACAGTAGAATGATCACTGTTAGAAAATGGTTCGGTGACGTTACAGTTATTCAATAATTTCGGACATGTAGTCATGACTAGATCAAGAATGTTATTTGATCTAGTGGGTTCAACAACTGACTGAGAGAACCCGTTGCACAAAACAAATTCTAAAAAAGTATTACTATCTGAACCCTGAGGCGCTGTTAGATTCATCCAATCAATTTCTGGGAAATTAAAATCTCCTACTAAAAATATATCTCTAGAAGAACAGATCTGATGTTCAATACCATTACATACATTCGTTACATCACGATCACGATTTGGCGGACGATAAACATTAATGAAGCGAACGAATTTATCACATAAATTGACGTCAACTGTTATTAACTTAATATCTTGATTAATTATGCTATTGACTAATATACTAACAAAAGCTTTGTGAACTAGGATCATAGCACCGCCGCCTCTCCCGTTTCTATCAACATGATAGACACTGTATCGCGATAAACATCCTAAATCTGCATCTCTGATCATGCCAGTCATCCAAGTCTCAGTAACACAAATTATAGCAAAATGACAATATAGAAGAGACAATATAGAAGAGTTCAGAATATCGGCTTAAAATTCGTCCAGTTTATTGACTAGGCTCCTGGCATTAATCAGAATACAGTTACAAACTGACATTGCAACGGAGGCTGATCCAATGTGTCTATCTATTTGCCGTTTTATGTTGTTTATATTTAATGATGACGTTTTCACCACGCTCTCTTCGCTGCTTTAGCTCCTGCTGGAGCTGACGGTCCTGGACTCTTTCGGCATACGTCATATGGGGTCTCACCCATACCCGTTCGAATTTGGGATCCAAACTGCGATAAGATTTAGCTGCAGTTAGAAAACTTCGCCTGGCTTCATTGGTGCGAAAGCGCACTTTGACAATACGACCACTCGGAGTTCCGACTTTCCCATCACGGAAAACTTGCTTGATTTCATCAGTGGACACTCCAGCGTTTACCGCCCTTTTCAAAACAGCTGGTTTGACCTGATATATATTTTGATGACTGTCGTAATCAGGTAGTCCCACCACCACAAGATTTTTGCTCTTTTCACGTTTTTCCAAAGAATTACTGATTAGTTCTTCTAGTTTAGGGACTACACAAGATACGACTTCGGAGATAATAGCAGACAAGTTATCAGTAAACTGTTTAGTGTCGTAAGCCCGCTGCTCTGTGAGCCCAGCTTCCAAGGGCGTCAGCCTATCATGAAGAGACTTGCAATCATGGCATGGAATGGCAATAAAACTTGTGGCGCCCACTGACGCAAACTTCCGAAACTGGGCATCAGATAATCTAACACAGCGATGATGAGCAGAATTTTCACACACTCCACACCGAACCGCGAAGTTACCATCCGCAGTTGGAGCTCGACATGTCCAGCACTGGCTATGGTGCAGCTCAACGGAAACGGAACTCTAACTGGATCGTGTTTCAGGCATGAGTACCCAAATTGACCACAAATAAACATCAGCCTGAATCAAATCAACCTGAATCAATCATCATCAATCAACCTGAATTTCTGGGCCGGATAAAGCCCGAGCGTCCCCAATTCTGGGCCCGTTCCCGATTCCCGCCCCAACCGGGCCTGGTTTGGGTACTCTTTACTACTTACAGATGGATACTAATGCATACAGATTACAGACGGATGTCCATTCAGCAGATAACTATAAAAAAACGGAGACTTAGCGCCACTTATAACATGGCTGCTTGGCTGCAGTGATTTTATTGCACTCTTAACGGACGAGCTGACATACAGCCGTAATGACAATCTTCATTCCGCAACTCACGTGACATTAACCAAATATGATCTCTCAGCCATTCTTCAGTCACTTCAGGAAGATCTTGTTCAAATAATGTGAAATACTTCACTCCTTCAGACGAAATGGCGTGTTTGGCTGTTTTCAGAATATCTAAATTTTCACAGAATCAAGTTTTTATAAAACAAAAGCTCGAATGTACTAAATCACTGGACATAGGGAAGTCAAAAATTTCGTCCTAATTTTAGAAACAGGTAATCGAACGTCAGTAAATCTGGGTTAGAGTAGAGAGATGACAAAAATTTAATACAAGTTTGATTATGCTTTTTTTTGCAACTTTGGAAATTTTTAAACTAACATCTTATTTTCAGCAAATTTTTGGCCAAATTAGCAGAATTTCTTTCAGTTTCAATTGGAAAAGGGTGCATCACGGCATGCAAAACGCCACACATTTTGTGCGAAGCTTCGAAACAGGAAACAAGTGCGGCGTTTGCACTTTTTGGTGCAAAAAACGCTGATAATACGTTTTAATGTTTAAAAAACGCTTTAATGTTTTCATTAAAAATAAACAAATATTGTAAAAGCAACTTGTTGAACGAAAGCTGGTAATAGCTGACTATTTATTATGTAGAAAATATGAATAACAAGTTTACTATGGCAACCACATCAAACAGTTTACAGAAGAGGATATGAATATAATTAAAATAAGCATTCCTTTAACTGCTTCACCCTAGCATATTATTGTGATACGTAACTGTTGTACTTTCAGTGTGTTCGAATGTTAAGTATAAAAATCAGATAATATAGTTGTTGAATATTAAGATGTCATTTCAATGTGCGAACTGCTTACGAGCTGAAGCATAATTAAGCGGATTCACCTTTTAGCCATCGTAGACACTCATACACAATTTCTTATGGTCCAGAATAAACCTAACTTGTAACTATCTCGCAATTAAAAAATGACACGTATAAAAGTGAATAGAGTGTAGCTCGTTAGTCGTATATATTGAACAGTTGTTGAGAACTATGCACAATCCGAAACTATAAAGTAATAACACATACCATTTCAAACAAACAAAATATCACTCAACCCTCCTCTATTTCATTACCTGTAAGTCGACCATTCACAAATAACGCTAATGCGATCACAGCAAGACTAGTCTCATTTCCAGCGGGCAGTCGTTCGTTCTGAATTGTAGGGGCGCCCATAAATGCTGCTGGATAAATTCTCAATTTGGGATTCTGCACATATTTCAGCCTGAAAAAGAGGAGATTAAAGCCCGGTTCACACATGTCCTTGAGGACACCGGGACAGGGACAAGGACAAATTTTGGTCACCTACTGTGAATAATTGACACAAGCGTTCTGGCTAATTTTTTGCATACGATCTGCAAGTGACTCCAACTTTACTCATGCGAAAAGTTGGCTTATTTGGCCAGGCAGTTTTCTTGGAATAGCTTAAGGACAAAACGATAAGGACAAGGACAAGGACGAGTATGAAACGGGCTTAAGACTCAAAGTTCAAGCTTAAAATGACAACAATCAGTTTACTAGAAACCGAAAATATTCCTAAATGCGCTCTCCGCGCAGACAGTCACTAAGAAACGACAGAATCTACATGTTAAACTTCCGGCATGAAAAAGCTATTAAAATGCATTAACATAAATATATAAAAACTATTCCGTTATTGATCATCTCAATAACTAATCACAATTACAAACTGCTATACAGTGTAAATCAGAAGAATTATGCATATTTGCATAATTGACATGGGCTAAGGTTTAACACTTAACAAGACAGAATTGTTTAGATGCTGCGCTGCAGTGTTGACTAAATGAGTATGCATAGAAATTTTTTTAATTGTCACTAAAACAAATTCGAATACTATATATTATATTGTTCTAAAATGCTAATCTAAGCATCAGTTTTTTTCAAGGTCAGCTAACACACATTAAAGTTCTCTCTAGTCAGAATCTTTCTTTAAGACCATGACTATCAAAACAGCACCATACTTTTGCAGGGAGATCACTATGGGCCGTGTGTTGTGCGTGTGCATGGTGTGCAGCGTCCTGACCTTCCCGCAGTGTGGGTTCCCCCCGCCGCCGCACCCCAGAATGCCCGCTCCCAGGGCCAGGCACTCAACGTCCGAACCACGCAATCGCCAAAGTCCGCTGTCGCGATCAAGATCGGGTATTGGGATAGAATCTGTATCGTTTGCAACATCTACTGCGCGTCCAGGGACTATTTGTGAGGGACTATCAGTAAATTTCTGAAAAAAAACAAAGAATTATTTTTGTGTCGTGAATATACCATGCTCTAGTTTTGTTTTCCTTTTAAAAAGAGGACTATCCCCACCAGAAAAAATGCCATTTAGAAAAATAAGGGCAATGATATATTCGCACGAGCTGTTCAAATAGTACAGATATGATACTGAAAAACCTTGGATCTAAAGTAGTTTCATATTCATTTTCATTGTGAATCCTGATTCCCAACTTATTTGATCAAAAATATACTGGGATGCGAAAATAAAGTATGACAGATACTACCATGGTGGCTACATTCTTGTCCGGCACTTCGCAACTACGTGAATGCTGTTTCGACAAAACTACAGAAAGCTCAAAAACTTGACACAACTGCGCACACAGTGTAAAATGGATCAAAAGGATACCGTTGTGGTATCCAAGGTAAAATCATTGACAATTGTCCAGTCTATTTCACAGGCAGTGTCTAGCCGTGTTTTCAGGGGCCCGACAGCAATCGCTTTCAGCTGCACCGCATTGCCTGGTAGATAGGTCAACGGTATCTGCTCGAATTCCACAATCTACAATCAAACAAGCTACCGTAAACTAATGTCATTATAACAAAGGAAGACTTATGGTAAGGCAATAATACGTTTATAAACTATACTAACTGCATGCAATTATATACTGCTCACCATTATAACACAAAAGTGTAAATAAATAATTACATTATGCATTACTCATTATGCATTACATTAATTACATTATACATTATGCATTACTCGTTATGCACATAAATGTTGCGCCATGATATAATAAAATATTTAGCAGATTTATCTACGGCTAGGCCTAAGATACTTCAAAAATTGACAAAAGACATTCTGCCACTCTGTTCGACCTCAATATTCTCCGGGTCAGCGCCGTTGTGAATGGCAGCCTGTGTGGCTTGTTGCTTGGTGTTGGCGATGACCTCGGCGTGGGCCTGGGCGTCTCCCAGATCCACCGAGTGCACCACATCCACCCCGCCCGACACCTCGCACAACGCCGCACCGATCGCATTCGCCACCTAAAAAAAGCAACCAAAGACAGAAGAATGAGCACAATTCTTTTATTTCAAATAAAGTTACGCTTCCCGGCTTCTGAAACATTAAGTTCTCACAGTGCAGAAGGAACGCAAACGCGACCGTCTCAAAGACCTTTCGAAATAAAACAGTTTGCAAAAACTCCTTATGGGAGTCACCCTAGGTAACCCTAGTGCCTAATGCGTGTTACGCAGAGAATCGAAACGCTGATTGGCTGCCTACCTGTTTAATGAAACTTCAACAGGTAGGCGTAGGCCGAAAATGACGAGCGCCTGCGCTAGAACACAGGCAGAAAAAAGAGTGTCTCCTCTTCTATAGCGTGAGACACTATTATGTACTCTTGATGTCAGACATGAAAACTATTTTCATTGTGCTTAGAGCATTTTTCGTACTATGTATTTGTGGATATTTTTGTCATCTGTCATTAAGCAGGCACGATATCGGTAATCTGGTAAGTGTTTTGAGAAAATCATTACGCTTAATCACATACTTCACCAGCTTCCAAAACATAACAACTGTTCAGCTACTTTTTGAATAATTGTATAAAGCCGCCACGATATCAAGTTTCCATTATCAGCTTAAAACGAACCCCCCTTAATCAAAAGATCAATAACAGTCGCCGTCGCCCCAAACATAAGTAGATTTCGGACGATTAAAAAGCTGAAAAATTATCTGATTGATACAATATATTAGTAAGTCTGATAACATGAACTTTCTGACATTCAAATTCAGTAGATTATATGAATCGCTAGAGCAAAGAAAGTCGACATCTAATTGCTTAACGAGAATTTAGTCTCGAAGACTTGGAATATCTTTGGGATAAACAACCTGCCTTGTGCGATTGACGTTTCACAAAAGTCAAGCTGTTAGCTTAAGCTGCACCATTAATATCACAAAAAACTAACTGTTAATTTGGTGAGCCTTAATTACTGAAATTAATCCTAGAACAGTATAAAAGCCGTTGCAAACCAGCTAAATAACCACAATTCGGCTTGGATCTACTACCCACCACCTGTCTGCTAATATTTTATCATGTTTCTTTCCCAAGTCTGCCTTCTGGCTATGACCTTGGTTTTTCTGCTCAACAGCGGTTCGACCATGGCTAAGTCCCCCGAATGGTGGGAGACCATAACGAAACCCATGGTGAAATTTCACGACAACAAGCTGTATGTCTGCACGCCCACGTGCCCTAAAGTAACTCTGAGTGAGGCACTCAGCAATCCGATCGGGTCGCTGCGTCGATGCTGTCGTGTTTTCGTGTTCCTCCCGGATGGCTCATCACAATTAAAGCACAAGTGAACAGTGTAGTTTATGAGATTACATCGGTGGACTGTACCAAATCGGACTAACTGACGGTTAGCTTAAAAACAATTTAGCTCCGGCTTAAATACTTTGAACTGGGGTAAGAAGTCCGCTGCACCAGTGAAGATTAGCACAGACGGCCCTAAAGACTTAGTTGAAAACTGAGGTTTAACTGCGAGTTAGCTGGGATTTAACTAAATATATTTAACTGCGAGTTAGCTGGGATTTAACTAAATATATTTAACTGCGAGTTAGCTGGGATTTAACTAAATATATGTAACTGCGAGTTAGCTGGGATTTAACTAAATATATTTAACTGCGAGTTAGCCGGGATTTAACTAAATATATTAAACTGGAGTTTAGCTGCAGCTTAGACTTAAGCTAATCCGATTTGGTTCAGTCGATCGTATGTATGTTGTGTCAAATTGTGTATATAAGGCGCCGACATAGAGACGAAACAGGGTCAAAAAACTTGATTCGTTAACCTTAATCAAATGACTGAAGTTGTCGACAATCTCCAGCAAAATTAGCGGATGCAATTAAAAAAAGATAGCAGCCACAGGGAAAGTGTAGAAGCTTGTATCCAACTCAAAACCCTACGATGCTAAAATGGTCAAGCTGACACGACGAGTCGACGACCCTGTTTCATCTCTGGTAGACAGACACACACACACACACACACACACACACACACACACACACACACACACACACACACACAGATGTACATGTGGGGGGGGGGTTAAGCCAATAAGCCACCCCAGATTTGAGAATCAGGGACAAGCCCTCCCCTCAGATTGGACCCACCGGAACAAGCTCCCTCCTTGGTGCTGAAACAAAACTGCCCCGGATCGCTGAAAAAAGCTTCAAAAATGACCAACAAGTGGAAAAAAGCTAGAAACATCAAATTTTTGCGCTTCTGTAGTTAAAGCCATGAAAAGTCGGGACAAGCCCCCCTAAAATATTGTGGAAAATACGGGTCAAGCCCCCCCCCCCCAGAAAAAGACCCTGTGTACATGTATGTCTATAGTATATTATGTTGTCAGTTATTGTTGTTTTGTACGTCTTCTTGTTAGTCACTCACAAAACAGTTGTTCTCTTAATATCATCCTCTATCTGAGGGTCCATACTCCATACCGTCACCGGAGTTTATTTTACGCTGATTAAACGGTTTAAATGGTTTCGGTTAATGTCCATTCCCAAACTTCTATAATGAAATTAGTCTAATCCTCATCTAATCTGTTTCATGTTGCAAAAGATCGGCCCTGAATAATAACCACACGACTGTGTGTAATATGACTTTATTACGTTCTCCAGTAAAATTATACCAGAAGCAGAGGCTCTCAGACGAACCCTCCAACAACTGCACTGTATACGTATTTGTTTGTACTTTGTATTGCACTTTGCACTAGATTGTATTTATGAACATGTAAATATTTATGTGACCGGGCATTGTACAAAAGTGTGGGTTGTGAACAATGTCGTTAAATATCAATAAAAATGCAAAAAAACTTATTTTGTGCATCACATATGTCACCAAACGGAGTGACAGATCTAGCTATATACACTGACGACGCTGGGTAAGTAGGTTAAGTAGATTATATATCCGGGCTCTGTGTGCTCCAATCGGGCATAAGCGATCTGCTCTGCGTTTATTCAAGTAGATATTTTTTGCCCTTTGGCACATATTTGTTTTGGACATGGCAACCCCCATATAGAGTGAGTTTGAAGGCTGTTCACATATTCTGTTGGAGATATACTAGTAGTGAAAACTAATGGGATGAGTCGTCTAAAAATAAAGAGTGATGCGTTTGACAACTACTCAAAAGGTATAGGCAGCATTGCACATGAAACACACCATGAAATATATAATTAACTAACTCAAAAACATACAGAGCTATTTTCACACAAAATAAGCTGACTGCATCCTTTCAGCGGCGATGACTGATCCACCAAAATGCTACCGCCTCCAACCAGAACAACTGGTAAATCACTGCTTTGAGTCTAAATAACAAATCTAAATTGACATAAATCCAATATGGCTACATTGCTCCAAAAGAAAGTAGCTTGATCTTGTCATTAAACTCTGTATACTGACCATACACACAGTGAAACTTACCGAAGTCTAATTTAAGACAATAAACAAGTCTCTATGAGGGGCGAATCAAGAATGAACTTTCGGGGAGGGGCGAAACTTTCATTGGAATTCTTAGTAAAATTTTTTAAAAATTCTCAACAAAAATCCTTCAAAAACAATTTTTTGGCCGGATTATAAAAAACCAAAAGGGAAAAATACCTTGTGTACAATTTCAGTCGGGGAAAAATTCGAGGGGGGTGGGGGCGGCCACACTGCCGCTTAAACCCCTGGAACAGCCATTGGTCACTATAATGTTCACAGAAATATGACAATATTTAAGGACAATTTAATTAAATGGTGCGGAGTTGGTGCGACATACTTTAATTTCATCGATAGCCTTTTCAATCATAGATTTAATAACACCCAGAGCTTTCGAGGCTGCAATTGAGTCTAATTGTAGTCGCAATTTTTCCGATCCAGCGATAGTCGGTGCCAGGCCCGCCACCACCGCCACGTCAGTCGCAGTCAACGTGTCGCCACCAAAACATAATGCCTGGGATGACAGGCGGTATCCCACACTGTCTGGGCCGACAGTCTTAAACCAAAAAAACTAAGAAACCATTTTTACAAAATTGTCCTGACTCCTGAGACACTATTAACCATCTCAACATGCTAGTTAGTTAGTTCTTTAGCAAATGCAATATAGTGGCCACTGGCCACTCCATTTAATTAAAAATTCTTAATCTGCATTAATCAGCTACGGTTGAATGCCTGTAAAAGTTCTGTAATAATTAAGACTATTACGACCGAAACCGAAATCCAACTTACAACCTATTTCATAAAAAACCGCTAGTTCAAAATCAACACAGAACCTAGGTAAAGCTGCCGAAAACGCAAAATTGTAATTCGAGCTGGCTAACAATGATAGCATTTTTAATATAATCCTACGAGACCACAACGTTTTTTTTCAATTCCGCTTGATGTCCGGTTCATACTCGTCCTAAGGGATGAAGGGACAGCCTCTTCAGTCAGTCAATCCGTTATCGGTCTAGTAAAGATTGCCATGAAAACCAATAAATAAACTAGATATATAAAACAAAATTTAACAGCTCTCTGGGCTTGTTCTTCCGTGCAGCGGTTAGCACCTTGAACCTAATGCTGCTGAATCTATTTTGCCGAACGTAAACCTACTGTTTTTCCATCCATTTGTCGAACAACCGAACCGCCTCCCAAAGCCACGCTGAGAGTATCCGGCATGCGAAAGTTCGTTCGAACATCCCCTATCTGAAATATATTAAACTTGAATTAAGTCAGAAGAAACAGTAAAAAATAAAGAATTTTTATAAATATAGAATAAACAAGTAAATATGTATATGTGTTGCATAAATTCGGGGCGGGGACTTCGATGACCAGACCTAGTCTATCCTCATCCATTTTTACAAACTTATCGCTCTTATTTCCATTTTGTTGTTTTCCACTTCTTTTTTCTTTTCATTTATGTTGTTTGTGGTGTCATTTTGTAGTACGGTTATTTCAGTAATGTTTATACTTTCATTTAACCCAATCAGTCTTTTCGTAGAATAAACCGTTTTGCTTGCTTGCTTGCTTCATTTTCTTAAGCCTGTTTCACACGAAAGGAAAAACGTGGGAATCCTCACCTGGAGCGTCCCATGTGGCACCACATGGGGTGCCCCTTGCGGCATCGTGAGACTCCCCATGGACTGTCCCGTGGGCCCGTGGGGTATCATGTGGCACCCCAAGAGGCACCTCACGAGTTTTCCCCATCATGTGAAACAGGCTTTATGACTGTTCCACAGTAATTGAAATCCACGACTGAAGTTTCAACAACATTCTCCAACTACCCATGAGTTAAATAAATATTCAGCTTTTACTACCTACGCGGACTTCTGATCCAGCCTGTCTAGGAAATCCGTTCACCAAAACTCCAACGTCCGTTGACGTACCACCGATGTCAACAACAACGGCTTCTTTTACACCTAAAACAGACTAGCCAGGTTCATAAATGAATGCTACTCTATAAATTCTATCAGCCACTATGATTGTCCCATTTACATTTCAAATGAGATAGCCTCCGATCGCTCAAACTTTTTCACGGCGTTTTAACGGCTATTTAACCGTAGCTATGGCTCCGTGATGTGGTTTTTATGTAAATTTTTGGTAAATTAGCATCAATAAAGCTTTCATTACGAACAAAAAACTGTTTTCAGTCATAAATCGTGTCTTCGTGACTTTGGAGCGCCCTCCGATTTTGGCCGCACCGCCCCCCCCCCTCTCCCCATGGAGAAAGACCACCCTTTCCACAAATAAATTTGTGCCTAAAAATATGCCAGTTCCAATGAGTACAGCTCCTAATAACTAGAAAATTGTAATTATAATAACTACAGCTGCACACATTAAATGTGATCTTAGAGTTAAAAATCGCCAGTAGGCCACAACGGGTTGCCGACCGGTAAGGGACCCTCTATTCGAGGCAGAAGACCCTCTATTCTACGCAGAGGACACTCTATTCTAGACAGACGACCCTCTATTCTAGGTAGAGGACCCTCTATTCTAAGCAGAGGACCCTCTATTCTAGGTAGAGGACCCTCTATTTCTAGCAGAAAACCCTCTGAAGGCAGAGAACCTAGTGTTCGAAGCAGAAAATCATCCATTCTCGCTAAAGAACCCTGTAGTCTAACGAGACCCTCTATTCTAGGCGGAGAACCCTCTATTCTGGTCAGAGGACCCTCTATTTTAGTCAGAGGACTCTCCATTCTAGGCAGAGGACCGTCCATTATAGGCAAAAGATCGTCTATTTTCGGTAAAAAAACCTGATATTTATGTTCAGGGACCCAAATTACCCACAAAAACCCCAAAATTTCAATTTCGAAAATTTGAACCCTTAGAAGGGGGTACCCTGAGGGGATCATAGGGGTACCCAGGAAGCTCCTAGACAAAAATTGACTCCAGATTCGTGTTCAGGGCTCCAAATTACCCCTAAAAACACCATAATCTCAAATTCAAAAATTTGACCCCTGGGGACCCCTTAGGGGGGGGGGGTACCCTGAGGGGGCGTAGCGGGGTCCAGGGGGGTCCTAGGCAAAAATAAACCTTGGATTCGTGTTCAGGGGCTCAAATTACCCCTAAAAACACCAAAATCTCAAATTCGAAAATTTGACCCCTGAGGACCCCTTAAGGGGGCGCTCTGAGTAACTTCCAATAAATCAAATTGCTATAATTTTTTGTTTCTTGTTGATACGAACTTTTTTGCTCAAGTGAAATCAAGATGAACACCAGGCAAGCATTTTTGCAAAGTTTTATGAGTCACGGAATATTTTAGCAAATTTTATGACTGCATCAAAATTGAAATTTTGAAAAATTTGACTAATTTTTGAAATGACGTAGCTCAATGCTGCCTCAACCAAATTTAACAATCCATAACTTAAATTAAAGACAATTATCTTGCCGAGGTGCCATTTTTGTCGAATTTTCGCTACCGGCGACAAATTTTTAGTTATTTTAATTTCTATCAAAAGTGACGTTTTATAAAGCCTATCATATTGAGCCAAATCATAATAATTACAATTAAAGAAGTTCGGCACCTCCACCTACATCTGCTCTAACAGTCTGCAAAGTTTCAAGCAGATTGGTTTTCGCAGCTGACAGTAATCTTAAAAAAATGTACGCTATAGCCCAATTTCAGAAACCTGAAGTTTGCCTACACATACGTATTTTCCAAAAAATAGAGCTAATTTTTCTGTACTAAAATCCGTTGAGAAAAGTTTCAGAAGCCAAAAAGTAGCTAACGAAAAATTAGTTTGAAAAATAGTGTATTTTTGTCAATATCGGTCAACGTATTCTGGATATTTTTTTAGAAAGGTTTGCCTACACAAACGACTTTTTGAAAAGTTGCAACTAGCAATTAGCTACAAAGAACTGTTTCAAAAAGTACCAAAAGCCATATAGAATTTTTTGGTATATCGATTTAAAGATTTTTTCCCATTGAAAAATAGGTTAAAATTTCAAGTTGAACCAAATTGGACGTTATATACATCAAATGAAAGCTAATTTAATTTGCAACAAATTTTCTTCTTGAGTTAATTAACGAAAACTTACGTGAAAAATTTTATCGCCCAAAGTCGGTTATTCAGAGCGCCACCTTAAGAGGGGCAGGGGGGTACCATTAGGGGGTCATAGGTGGGTCCAGCGAGGTCCTAGGCAAAAATAAACCTTGGATTCGTGTTCAGGGGCTCAAATTACCCCTAAAAACACCAAAATCTCAATTTCGAAAATTTGACCCCTGAGGACCCCCAGGGGGGGTACCCTAGGGGGGTCATACGGAGGTCCAGGGGGGTCCTGGGTAAAAAATAACCCCAGATTCGTGTTCAGGGGCCCAAACTACCCCTAGAGACATGTTTTTGTCCAAATCCCTGACAAAAAATTTTTCAAGTTCACAAGGGTCCCCCCTTGTGTTCCATCATTTTCGGGGGTCACGTGACCCGGCCCCCCGTGGGGTCAGGGGGTCACCAAGGTGGGGGGCACAACTACTCGTAGGGGGGGTCCCCCCACCAAAGTTTGGGACCAATCCCCCCAGTAACTCCAGAGTAAAACGAGTAACAAACTTTTGCTAACAGGAAAAAAAACATCATCATCATCATCAAAAACAGGAATATGAATACAATGGGTTGCACCCCTGCTTCGCTGGGGGTCGGCAACCCAAAAATATTTTCTATGAAAGAACAGCTGCGGCCGATTGGGTTCTTGTTGAAACTCGGCATACTTCTCGGACAGGGTTTTTTTTTGTGCAAAACCCTGTGCAAATGCACACTTTTTTAAAATTTTGCACACAAAAATTAAAATTTTGCACAATAATGCACAGTGCCCCATGGGTCTGAGATGTGCTCAAAATGCACTGTTTTCAAATGCAAAATCAAAAAAAATTCTGGGGGCTGCCGCCCCCAGACCCCTGCATCTACTGGCGTCAACGGCGACAGGTCTTTAGACTGCTTTTTGGCAAATCGCGCATAACTTGCGTTCAAATTGTTAGAGGTATATATTTCAAAAAATCGCGTTACACGCCGTCAAAAGTCTCTAGCTCCCCAGACCTCCACAACTAAACTGTCTCACGAAGTGGGGGGGGGAATGGCTCCACCCAACCTGAAAATTTTCTAGATCTGCCACTGATATGATTTTATGCATATAACGTAACAAGGGGATATATACCAAGGGGGGATGGTAATAATTTCCGCCCCAGAAATTTTTTTCCAGTAAAACTTTACACAAGGGTCCCCCTTTGAATTTTATGGGCCGGAAAAATTCTGTTTCGTCTTAAATTAAACAAATTTTGCCCGAACAATAAAAAATTCCTGCATTTTTCAAGGGACTGCCGCCCCAGATCCCGGCAATGACCAAGGTTCCTAAACAAATATTGATGAATATCTTTTTCAAGGCAAAATTTATTTCAAAATCCTAGAAAAGCTCTGGCTTCTTGGGACTGCCTCCCCTGGGCCCCGCAATCACCCAGATTCGTCAACAAAGTGTTGCTTAAAGTTCTTTTTATTTAAAAATTTTTTAATGCAAATTTTATTTCAGAATTCCACAAAAGCTGTGGCTTCTGGGGGCTGCCGCCCCGAGACCCCTGCCAGGCGCCAATTATGGCATACACATTTTTGCAAGATTAAGTCAAGGAAGATGGGTCGGTTTCCCTTCGCTCAAAAAATTTCTTGGATCTACATCTGACAGCCATTGTGCTAATGCCATTAATTTCCAATATTTAGAATTTCAGCACGCCAACATGAACATAGCAACAACCACCAAGGGCGTACCCAGGGTGGAGGGTGGGAATCCCCCCGAAATTTTTACCAAGTGATTATTTACACAAAGGTCCCCCTTCGGTTTTTATGGTCCGGCCGGAAAAATTTTCTGATACGTCTCCAATTGACCAAATTTGGCATAAAAATCAAAAATTTTCCCGATTTTTTTCTGGGGGCTGCCGCCCCCAGACCCCTGCGACTTTGTGGCTTACTAAGCCTTGTTATTACATAATATCTTTCATCAAAGCCTACGCATGTATACATGAGTACATTATGCTGTATTTATATACATGTTCACACCAGTATATTATGCTACATTTATATACTTGCGTTATATACACACTGTCTGATGTGACGTTACTTACTACTTTTTGTTTTAATTTTTCTGTCGGAAGAAATTTCTGATACGTCTCCAGCTGACCAAATTCGGCCTAAAAATTGGAAAAATCGCCAATTTTTTCTGGGGGCTACTGCCCCTAGACCGCTGCAACTTATTGGTTTAGTAATCTTGCGTTTGTAAGGCGTTTTATGAGTGTTAAAAATGCTAATAAGTGCCTTTTTTGACCCATTACAAAAAATTGAAAAGTCATTCCCACCCCCGAACTGGGTAGGCCACTGATACGTACGTACCTCTAGAGGTATAAAAACGCGTATATTTGCTTCTATATAAGCGAGGAAAACGCATTTACAGTTTGCACAGAAAAATATAATTTTGCACACTAAAATTAAAATTTTGCACAATTATGCACACAAAATTTTTTGAAAAAAAAAACCCTGTTCTCGGAAATATGAACAAAAGTGCAAAAGTACATAAAATGGCACAGTTATCATATTGTGTTCCATATCAAACTTAAACAAAAAATACACATGACCCCTGTCCCCAACAATAAAGTTCAACGGCAAAAAAATTAACGGCAAAAAACGGCATTATACAAAAATGAGGAAAAAGAGAGAAGAAAACAAAAAAAGTTGCAGAACAACACCATAAATTACAAAATTACCAATTACAAATAGTCGCTATTCTGCAACAAGATGATAATTAAATAACAAAATAGTGGCAAAGGAAATACTACAAGAATAAGAAAGAACACAGAATATAAAAACTAGATCAGAAACACGGTTTACCAGATATCCAGGCAGCCCCTCTCATACTATTGGTAGGACCAGAAGCGAAAGTGAAAACTGGAAATTTTAGAGCACGCTCAGAACTGAAAGAAAAGAAAAATATAACAGCTAGAAAATAACAAACCACTTAAAAACTAGAAAACTATACAGATAACAAAGAAAACTAAAAAAATGAGTTTCCAAAAAGTCTTCGGACATCGGCCGCTAATCAGGGTTGGCGCAGTAGCGCCAAACCCTACAATATATACGCTAGCGTTAAAATTGGCTGCATTTCATCACCTAACACTTGAGTCTTCGTTGAAGTGAAAATCTTTAACGACCATTTCACACGAGGGCGCATGAGCAGGTGCATCAGCGAGTGCACGAGCGCGTAAATGCTATAAATAGAATATTCACAATGCCTGCTGCAATGATTTCACAGTGCGCATTCATTTCACACAATTCATGCGACCGCTCGTACGGCCCCTCACGTGTCTATCCTGCAATACGCCATGGCGAGGCTGCTCGTGTGACTGGGCCTTAATTCAGCGTCAGTCACTTAAAATGATAGTGTTCTAAACAGTTTCACCGATGGGGGAGCTGGGCAGGCAATCACCGCGTGTAAATTTAACATTATACATTTTACATGCAATAGTGTATAACATCTGCTTGCGGCGCGACTACTTCGTAATTTTGAAAACGCTCAACGGCACGGCTGCAGTACGAATAGATTCTGAACAGTAAGTAATTTCTCTGACATTAGGCAAAATTTTATGGGGGGGGGCGACAAAATGGGGGGCACACCAAATTCACGATAACACACTATTTATAGGCCAAAAATGGTTTTTATGCGTTAAAAAAATGATACTTTTTTATACGTTATAAAAGCTACACTGATACCAAGTTTCACAAAAAAGGACCCGAAAACCTACCAAGGCTACATAGCTACAGCTAAAAAGTCGCTAAAACGACCTTTCGGAAAAAAACTCGGGCTATGGGAGGCAACCCATCTAAAATGAGGGGGCGCGACCAAAATGGTGGTGCGCCGGACCAAATGCGGGAGGGGCGCCCCTCCCCCAGGCCGCCCCGCTAAAAATATACCAGTTTCTAGACGGAACAGGCCAATGGCCATAGGAATCAAATGGATGAACTGAACAGGTTCATACTGTCGGGTCGGGTACTAGGCGTTGTAACCACCTGTGGCCACAAAAAATCCACTATCTTTGAATATCATATATTTATTTATTTTGCGCATCTGTTAATGTTTCTAATGTGGACTATATTTTGTTTTTCAGCAACATTGACTTATTTATCCTAACTGAGCATCAACAAAAACTAATGGCTCGTAAAAAGGCTAATATCGTCTAGACAGCTGTCACGCGCGCGAAGCTATGTTTTTGGCAACATAATTGATAGTAATCTGATTGGAAAGCAAGAAGTTGCTACTCTTTATTTTATTCTCAGAAACGCCTGGTACGGACATCAGCGCCCAAACTATAATTAATATAATCCTCACGTAACAAACATCAAAGAAAATCTGTAGCATGGCACGCCAGCTTGCGTACCAACTAAATAGACGAACTAACTTATAATTAGTGAACCAGTGTACGTACAAAACTTTTTCGTGATTTCAATCCTATACATCACCAAGGAGTAAATAATTTAACATATTGTATGTATACTAATGAAGTCCTTCATCAATTCTTCGAGCCAAAACATCAACGCTGAAGATACTGCACATAATTTGTATCGAACTGTGGTCACTGAAAGCGCCAGCTCAAAGGATTTGGACAAAGTTGTTCGCTGGTCATCACAGCTATCTAATAAACAATAACGTCGTTTTTTGGACAATTTACCCTAATGTTTGACCATGTCACAGTTCCACCACTGAAAAGGTGAAGCCAACACAACACTAAGCCACTGACTTAGCGATGGTTCCATCGTTCTGTGTGAAGTAGATGGGACAGGTGAGCGATATGGCGCGGAGGGCGTGCTGCAGCTGGTGGAGGGTGCGCCGACTGAGGGCTCTGAGCGCCTGGTTCAGGATCCCCGCGTTCTCGCGCTCCAGCAAGCCGATGCTCCCGAACTCCCAGCTCAGCGTCCAGCTCACCTCCCCCAAGCCCGAGCCACCAAAGTGCTCACACAAGAGTTCACCAACCTAAAAGCATAATCAAGATCAGTTTGCACAGGTTCACTTTTTGGGTTACTCAGAACCTATGCTTGAATGTTGCGTTGGACAACTGATCAAAGCGGACTTAGCCCAAACGTTATTCATGCAGTATTTGCACATTTGAACATCTCGAACAATATCTTGGAATGTTTAGGGAAAATGACAGGACAAGGAGTATTGTGGTTTAATTCGACATCCACGTTCTTCACAGCGTAGAGGAATTAGAGAGACAAACATTTATTGTGGTCTTGTACAAGTCCTTAGCGGCCTTGCTCCTATACTCTAAACAATAGAAAAAACAAAATCAGGAGAAGACTATCGTAGCATATAAATTTTCCACGACAGGAGGTTAGATACTAACCTCAATTTCTTGTTGCGGGCGCACGGGGGAGAAAATACCACAGATAACAAAGTCTCTAATTCCATCTTTGTAATGCTTCTCTGCTGCCTTTATAACTTCATCCTTATCCACTGCGCCAATTTCCTGCCCGTCAAACTCGTATCCGCCGGACACTTGACTCCAACCACCGAAAACTATCTGCAACATTAGAATCAAGAGTAAATATATGTCTCACTCTATATAGAAGAAGAGAGGGGCTGAACAGAAGAGTGTCTCACTCTTCTTCTGTATAGAGTGAGACATTACTATGTACTCTTGGTGGAATGTACTGTTGGTGGAATGAATGACTACAGAATTATGTCAAAAACAAAAAAATCCGTAAACAAAATACATAACTATCAAAAACAGCTATCAGTAAACAAAATAAATAACTATGAAAAACAACTATCAGTAAACAAAATCAATAACTATCAAAAGCATAATCAGTCAGAGCGCCATAAAGAACACAGCCTGTCTATTAATTGATTACTACATATAAGTAAAAAAAGGTAAAGGTAACCCGCGGATAGAGAACTATCCTTTGGCGTGTCCGCCCTCGGGTGCGGTGCTAATCTCCGTTACAAAGCCCTGGAGCGTCAGGGGTGCCACTTCAAGAGTGACTACATCCGTGCAGGGGGGGCCAGCCCCTCCTCAAGGCATGCCCTACACCTACACGGACCCGTTACCTTTCCACGTTATTGTGGTACCCATTTAAGGCCAATTTACACGATCGAACTTGCTCCGAACTTGCTCCGGACCGAACTTGCTCCGAACCTAGTCTGGAGCAAGTTCGGAGCATGTTCGATCGTGTAAACGCACGCCGGACCTACTCCGGACCACCTCCGAACTTGCTCCGAACCTGCCTCGAAGGTTCGATGCTCCACCGAACTTGCTCCGAACTTGCATCGGACCTAGCGTTCAGCAGCCAATCAGATTGCTTAGAAAAATTTTCCCACGCTACTAGTCTCCGTTGCTATGGTTTCTGCTCAGTCTGCTTCTGCGTTTGTGTTTTGTTTACGCGCTGTTGGAACAAAGTGAAAATGGCTAAGCGTGCAACCACGGATACAGACGCAGACAAAAAAGACTGGCCTATTGAAACTGAAGTTGATTTAATTGATTTTTTTAAAGAAAATGCTTTTCTGTGGAACCCGGGCGACAAAGATTATTTCAAGAAGCACTTGCGCCAAGGTGCTTATGATGCTCTGGCCAAGCAACTTGGGGAAACTTATACGGGTAAGTTACTGACTAAATTAAAAATTAGTTTTATAGTATTTTTCTAAGAATCGATTGCTCCACATGATTTACGCAAAAATGATTTGACTGAACTTTTAACTTTATTATATCAACAATAACAACAAATATTATCAATGATTATTTATCAATCAAATATTATCAATTAATAATAATCACTAATTATCAATGGCGAAAGCAGTGGGACTTTTGCCAAGAAACAGCCCCATCGGTATTGAAGTATTTACAGTAATTGTTTCTAATTTCCTTTGCTCTGCGTGTAAAGTTTGCCCCTGAGCTCTCCAGTTGTTTCCAGGCGGGTTTTAATCCATCAACACGCCATGATCCAGAAACCATAGTCCCCGTGATTAAGTCTTCCGCGTCCAAAGATTTGCGAAATTTGTAATTTCAGATTAGATAAAATTTTTATGTGCAACCCATTACATGAAAAATTGTAGTTAAAGTTTTCAAATACAATATTTCTTATTCATCTGTTATTAGATAATACGATAATCATAGACTTAAAGCCAAAAAATTTATCTAATCTGGTAGTCATTTTTTATTCCAGTGTTTCCCAAGTTATTTCCTATGTTTTGTTTTTGATTTTTAGACATTGTAACGTTTGTCCGGCAATGAAAATATGGAAATGTGAAATTAAAAAGCAATTAAAAACTGAGGTGTTGAAGTAGTGGTAGTGGTTACAGCAGTAATGAACAGAAATAACAATGAATTAAGTTTAAGGAAAATAAAGTCATTACCTGTTGCAAGATATCTAAGAGTGACTGCCAAACGCTCTTCGACGCTGATTGGTTGCCGCATCACTGTAGTTTCCCGCTGGATTTCAGGACCAGTTATTTCACACAGCAGTCGAAAGGTCACGTCGTCCATCCGGAGCCATCTGTGGTAGCTCGACTGGTTTTCTAGGCGGAGTTCTTGAACCAAATTATTGTAGCATCCCTTCTTTTGACGACGCAGAAGCCAACGTTGCGTCCAACAGCGTCGTCTGCGTTTCCGTTTGGGCTGCGAATCGCCCTCCAACAGACTAATAGCAACAATCGCAGCCGCAGCTCGCTTTTGAGACATTTTCGCGGCAAAATAATTCAAAAAATTTGGAGGGACGGTAACGGTTTTGAAAAGTGAAATCGGATTGGCTGTTTATATTTTAACTAAATTTTAATTGGCTACTGCGCTAAGTTCGGAGTAAGTTCGGAGCAAGTTCGGAGTGCCAATGTTCGGTGCAAGTTCGGTCGTGTGCATGCAATTGTTCGCTCCGAACTTGCTCCGGACTAGGTTCGGAGCAAGTTCGGTCCGGAGCAAGTTCGGAGCAAGTTCGATCGTGTAAATTGGCCTTTACCGACCAGATGAGGATGAACTGCTGGGTTGGCAGGAGCAAAGTGGCCCTAATCTCTTGCTCAAGGAGGCTACGTATAACCAAGTAGCTGGGATTTGATCATCCAACCTTCAGATTAGAAATCGAACACGGTAACCACTCGGCCACACTGGCCAGACATATAAGTAGTATATACTTATTACAGCTACACGCAAGGGACGGTGATTTTTTGTGTCCTGTTCACCAGACAAACATACATACTTCTCTGAGTTTTTGTGGAAAGTCGACGAAGGGCGGCGTGGCACTAGTGCAGGGTTGTTTTGCGAGCCGTATGAGGGCCACCCTCCGCAGGTCACTGCTCCCCTGCACCACCGCATTCACAAAATGAGTCGTCCCGACGTTCACTTGCTGAACCAACAGTTTCTCATTCTCTGCAACAAGGAATGCTAGAACATCTACGGAGTTACTACCAGGAGTAAACACCGATCAACATTTTCGACCGCGTCCCAACCCAACCACCCAACTCGCGGCTCATGGGTAACCCACGGGCCACGACACTTTGACCCACCAATCACCATGTTAAGATACTGCACCTAAAGATTGACTGTTTTTAGCTGATACCCAAGTCTAATCTAAACAAGTAACAGCACTATCACGCAGTACGCACGCACATTTCTATCGGCAAATTTGGAATTACGTACACGGTAATGTTTTCTGGTGTCGCAGGACAGGCAGGTCAGAAAAAATTTAAGCGACCCGCGCAGCCTCCAGTGGGTACCCGCGGGTAACCCACGGCTCATCCGACCCTTATTTCATCAGTACGTGATTTTGCTGGCTAAACGGACATACACCAGTGTTAAGTGTGGATTCAGAATTGACCCCAATAATGGCGTCATTATTTCGTGAATTTGTCGGCTGAACGAACAACTGCTGCAAGTAAGCATCGACAGTAGTATAAATCAAGCTCAAAACTCAACAACTTTCGAAAACCGTAAAATCCGTGCCCACCAACGTCTTGCGTTTTCTCCGATCAGAACTAATTCAACTTACTTTACAACAGCTGTACGTCTAGCTGGCCAGGAAATTGCAAAAAATTATAATATAATAGCTTTATTTTCCAAAAAGCAAAACTATGTCGATTGATTCGACACATGAGAAACACACGGAACCAAAAAATCTATCTGTTTAATAGTCGCTGCAAACCTTTCAAACTCTTTCTTGCTTCCAGCAGCGCCTTTTGAACGCTGCAGAGCAATCCATCTGTTATATTCAGAGTGGTGGGAGTCTTGGCCAGTCCCATAACTGCATTTGTATCCCCCCTGATCACCACAGCGTCTGTGTTCGTGCCCCCCACATCCACCCCCACACAGCATATCACTGTCGAATCAGCCATCACAAAGCAACTGCACATATGCAAAAATCACTTATCATTGAAAAATCAACTTTTTGACTACATAAATTCTTCATAATGTAATTATTCGAGCTTCGCTGTTTCAAAAATGCCCTAAAGTGGGGTCAAGGCAACAATATGGGAATTGGGAACCGCAGAAGATGACACGACTGCGCTAAAATGTAAAAATAAGTTTCAAAAGAAAACCAGCCGCCGCGTATATACTATATTACAAAAGCTCGATTTCCATGTATCGGCTTTTCACTGCGTTAGTTGAGTTGTAGAAATTGGTAGGTCTTGAAAAAACATTGTTTGTGTGTGCGTGTGTGTACATCGTGTGTGTTAATCTTAGTGAATCACAGCGTATAGTGTCGTGAATACGTATACTCATACTGCTTAACACGTTCGCATGTCTGTCGAATGCTGATAAATTTTGCACACAGTAGGCAGTACTGACGAAACCTGTCGCAACCGTGCTTCTTAGATTGTTTATGAGCGTGGCGGTAACCACAAAACATGGAGGTCCCCGAGCCGGCAAAACATAATTTGGAATGGCTATCGGTTAGGAAATTTTGATGCCATTGCACTATGACAACAAAATTGTCATCGGCTGAGTTAGCCTAATTCACAACTTGACATTAGAACAAAACACGCAATTTCCAAGCTATTTTAACTTGGTGTTTTTGACGCGGTTGTGTTGAAATTGCATGAATAACGGTTTTCTGTAACAAGGTTTGTACTCCAAACTTTTCACCTTAAAACTTGAACAACCCTGAAAAACTCAAGGCTTTTAATGCAAGATGCAGCTTTAATATGCATATAGAAAAGAAAAATGCCCTGCGGAAAAATGTCATAATAGGACTAATCACTGTTCACTGTATCACTATCAGTAGATTAGAAAAAAAGTATCAGTGGCTTGCAAGCTGTAAGTATGTACTATGCAGTCAGTGTGACTGAAGCGGAAAAATGAGCTGCTAAAATTGTGGGAACTAGAGGTTAATGGTGTAAGAAATAGGCCGCTTTGCTGCGCCCTATTATTGCGGGCACCACGGTGGCACTATCTATTTATTCAATTTACGTATGCAGTGCCATCTGTAAATACAGGTCAATTCATACCTCTGTACGGACATTTAGACATACGGCGAAATGGATAACTACCGTTTGGATACAGTTAACGGCGAGCGGCTGTTCAATTCATACTTGAGCCCAAGGCTGGAAAGCGGTCGTGGGTACCCAGGGGTGGGGTTGGGGGTTAATTAATTAATAATGGTGGGTCAAATTTGGTCTAAGCTTTTACGGCGCGGGTTGGGTCGCAGGTCGAAAATGTCGACCAGCGTCCACCACTGCTTCCAGCCGAATGTCAGTTCGTCCGAACTAAAACGATGTATAATTTGAGTCTGGAAACAGATAAAAAATTCAAAAGTTTGAACCACGTTTACCCGATGTCCTTACTGCCATATTCAAATGCCCGTCTGGCCTCAAAGCTATGAATCGAAAAAGAAATTAAATCTGTCTTTTCCATGTAGATACCTGCCCATATGTCTGTGGAGTGCTTTTGTGCAAAGGCTGCTTTAAAAAGTATGAATAGAAAAAGGGACAAACGGGTCTTGTCCGTGTAACCTATGTCCGTTAGCCTGTACGCCCTGGCCCTACTCAAGTATGACTCTACCCCATTGATAAATTTATTATTGCTTGTTGCAATACAACACTAAAATAGTCGGCTGCGAGTTATGTTAAACTAGTAAAAAACAGACGTTTCTTGTCATACGACTATTCTTTATTTTTTGGTAAAATCAACTGACACATATAAATAAATTCCACTATCAAACCACTACAAAAAGGCTTGTACAGATTACTAGCTATTAATAGTTTTGGTGTAGCTTTTTTTCGTTTAGCCGAAGGTGCCCGCAATAATAGGGCGCAGCAAAGCGGCCTATTTCTTACACCATTAACCTCTAGTTCCCACACTTTTAGCAGCTCATTTTTCCGCTTCAGTCACACTGACTGCATAGTACATACTTACAGCTTGCAAGCCACTGATACTTTTTTTCTAATCTACTGATAGTGATACAGTGAACAGTGAAACACCGCAGTCGTCCTATTATGACATTTTTCCGCAGGGCATTTTTCTTTTCTAGTCTATGATGTTCTTGGGTATTAACCAACACCATACACATAGTTTGACTCTACCCAGGATGCCTGGTTAAGAGGGTAAGAATGCCCTAACCACGCCAATCGGCAAAGGCGGGTAGTAACAAAAAAACAATATATTAGAATCTTTATTTGTTTGGGTTGGTTGGATGGAATTGGGTTATATCAAGAGTACATAATAGACAACAGTATGACATTCTTTCTTATTCAAGATGTCCGACCAAAAGCAATTGTTCGGCTGAAATAGCCCAATATCGTCTTCATTCCAGAAGGGGGGGGGTTCCCCTGAAATCAAGACATCCATGATTTGAGGAGGGTCCGCTATTATGACAAAACTTGTATTAGGTTAAATGGCGCCTATTTACCAACAAGCTGAATTTGTTGGGTCCGACTAGGTATGTTTGGAGGTTGCCTGCTTTATTTGAAATATTTCTTTCAAGCTAGCTTAAATGTTAGCTTGCAAAACATTAAGCCGTAAGAAAGAGAAATCGTTTTCATTTGCTCAATTCCAACTGATTGAATTAAAGCTTGTTTTACTTAGAGCACGACAGTACAGAGTGTATACAGTTGCATAAAACTATGCTCTCGTTATTTCATCGTATATAACGTGAACTACGCTTACCGCAACAACTCAAATATTGAGACAACAGTTTTACTGAGCAAACTACTATAAGTATATAAGTATATCATACTGCTTTAAGCAACAAAAAAGCCAACAATACAAAAATAAAAGGCAAGCGTAAGTTGCATTGCACATAACAATTTATACAAAAGCAAAAACAGTAATGCAAAAATACAGCTATTATTTACAAAAAATAACAAACTTAGGCACCCAGCTTTTTCGATGAGTTGACTGGCCCAAGTGTAGTGTCCTACATGGCCAAATTTGGCCAACTTAATCAGTTGATGTATATACGTAGTTAGTTAGTTTTGTTTTGAAGAATTGTTAACTGTTCTGCCTAAATGTTGGATGATGATAAATAAATGAATCTGAAAAGACATTAAAAATTATTTTAAAAAATTTTGAGGGCACATCCGGGGGCACACCGTCCTGGTCTTGTGCTATTAGAAATGGTCAAGTTGGCCAGCTGACTTGGCGAACTTGGCCAACTTCAGCGGCTAACTTGGCCAACTTCAGTTGGCCAACTTGGCCAACTTAAAAATTGCTAACTTGGCCAACTTCAGTTGGCCAACTTGGCCAACTTAAGTTGGCCAAATCAACTTGGCCAACTTGGCCAACTTAAGTTGGCCAACTCAACTTGGCCAACTCAATTTGGCCAACTTGGCCAACTTGGCCAACTTGAACATCCAATACTTTCACTATTTGAAATAAAGTCATGTTCAAATCTCGAAGTTTAGATTTTAAATTTTCATTTTCATTAACTAACTAACTTGAAAAAATTAACTAGAGGATTAGAACTTGACTTCATTTCAAATAGTCTAAGTATCGGATGTTCAAGTTGGCCAAGTTGGCCAAGTTGAGTTGGCCAACCAAAGTTGGCCTAGTTGGCCAAGTTGAGTTGGCCAACTTAAGTTGGCCAAGTTGGCCAAGTTGGCAAATTTGCAACAAAGTTAACAGTGTAGGACACTACAATTGGGCCAGTTGACTTTACATAAACTCCGCATTTTGAAACCTAATGATTGAATTTAGATTCCTGCCAAAATTAAACGTAAAATAAGCAGATTAAACTGAATTAGAGATACATACATATTTATATTCTCTGCAGGCTGCAACAGTAAAAACCTACAGACTGTACATAACAGCAGAAACTGCAAAAACGCCTTCGATAGTTTAGGGTATTGGTCCGAAATTGGATTTACCGTATTCCGTATCAAATGTAAATTTCTTTGGTTAAGTTAGAATGTTGAGAATGCTAGAAATTTGATTACCTAAGCTAGAATGCAAACATGAGCCCCAACAGTAACATTCATATAATAAGCGAACGGTAATGGCACTTACAGTGTAATGGCAAGGTAAAAATTTGTACAGATAGATATAGTAGAGTATATACTACATAATAACAGAATAAATAGACACAACTTTTTAGTAAAAAAATAACTGTTTAGATTCGTTTTAACTTTAAAAATGCTTGGTGAATGGTAACATCACGAAATGCGGACACGGCCTGATTTTTGTGTCTATAGTGAAACAACTGAAGAAAAAATGAATTACAATCCCATAAACTACATAAAACAGCTTAATATTCACTACTATAATGAATTGAGTACGATTCCTAAGTCAATTCTGTCTACCCGTACGATTTTGTGAACGGGTTGTGTCATTTTTTAATTAGAAAGAGTCATTTTGGTCGATACTTGCCTTATAAGTATAAAAAATCTAAAAAAGCTGGTAGTGTGATTTTTGCGTGCTCTTGATGGCTGTATCAGTTTACAGTAAGCCACATCGCTAAATACCATAAAATATAGCTCCTAACCCACATAAAATAACAGGATGGCCTCAAAAATCAATAAGAATCGCACTTTGTCTTTACAGCAAGAGTAAACTTTGTCCATATAGCAAGAGCAATAGTACAGAGCAATTTCGGCAGCGCTGACATTGAGCCAATAGCCTGAGAATAAGTAGTTGACAAGAGCAAACATAGTATACGGAAGCTTTTAAAGCTAATAACTAAGCTACTACGTAGATACTACTACGTATACTACTATCGTTTTTAAAGCTAAACAAACCGTTTCAGTTTTTTTACAATTATCTAATTTTAAAAAGTTATAACTTTTACAAATGCAAAACTAACATGATGAATCGTCGATACTACATACTGAATACTGACTGAATAGTAATAGAACGAGATTCAATTCTTTATCGAGATTAACACATCAATTACGGGACTACGGGATTAATATACGGGATCAGGATTAAACACAACGACACCAACTATTAACGTCAAACTCAAAAGATAGCGCAGAGCACAAAATGTCAAAACAGTTAAGACTGTTAAGCCCGGCCCGGTTCATACTCGTTCTTATCCTTGTCCTTATGATTATAGTTTTGTGATATTTTGTCCTAGCAATCCCCAAACTACTGTATTGCAGCAGTTCTTTTGCATAAATAAAATATAAAGTTGGAGGTAAGGCCAGTTTGTGCGTGAAAAATTAAGCAAAATGATAGTGGTGATTTTTCACAACATTCGTTCAAAATTTGTCCTTGTCCCTGTCCGTATGTCCTTAAAGACAAGTATAAACCGGGCATTGACGTCAAAGAAAAGACTTATTCTTGTCAAACTTTTAGCAACAGGAATTGCTAAAATTTTAGGCTGAAACAGCTATAGCGATGTCACAGGAAATTTTTTGCACCTAAAACTTTGAACCTCCCTTATAGTTCCTACAAATTGCTGAAGGATTCTTCCCCCTCATAAGTATAATTTCCTTTTCGAAGTAACTTGTAAGGGGATATGCTATCCTAACGGGGGGGGGGGAATTGGTGAAAGGGGAACAAGACTATCTGAAGCGGACATGCTTTTCTGAAAAGGGAACAAGATTTGGTTAAGGGACGGAAAAAGCCAAAGAGACCAGATTTAATAAGTAATTTCGTTCCTTGACAACAATTAAGGAATGTACAAGATTTTCTGTGACGGCGGCCCTCAACCAGGGTTCGCCAGACCCTAGTTTCAATTGACAAAATATTTAAAAATACAACCAAAAAACAAGAACAAAGATCACAATAAAATACAATGAAGGCATTGCAGCAGGAAGAAACAGTCAGCTGTATGGCATGTCATGAATTAATGTACAATTATTACTTTAAAAGTAAATAGAAAACGACACGGACAGAATTGACCACGGTGATTTATCACTCTAGACCCTGCGGGGGGGATTCACGAAACGTGTTTAACTTAAAACTCGGTCTAGTTGAACACGTGATCGTATGAAATACACATAGAATCCTTAATCACGCACGATGTTCTATTTCAGTCGAAAATAACGTTTATAGACCGAATCTAAAATGAAACAGGCTTTTTAAGGCCCGGCCCATGTCACGATTCACAGTATGTAGTTAAATGTATTCAACAGCTTTACAGCACTGGCTGCACCACCTTGATGAATTCTACTGTAAAAGTCAGTTCATACTTAATTGTTTATAAGGCACCACACAAACAAAAGCAGCCAATCAGAATACAGTGAAATACATCAATCAAGTTAAACCATTTCGCGAAAGTTACAAAGACAGATCTGAGATCAGGGTTAATTTCATAGCAAAAATGGGTTAATTTCATATCAAGAGTTACAGCAAACATACTCAAGTTAGACTCAACACAACATAAAAGAGTGGCTAATCAGAAAAATACGAAAGTAACCAAATATCATGACTAATACTGAAATTAGCTGAATGTTTCTTTCATTTGCATCTTTACTCTGGCAGCATGCAAAATTGCAAAAGCACATTACTACGAAACAGGCTAACGTATGCCAAGAGTCATACTTACAGCAGCATGCCCGTTCAGATGCAAAAATCACGTCACCAGCTACACTCGATATATTATGGGCATTATTAACCCTAAAATCCGTTTCATCCTTATCCTTAAG